>BKCH01000687.1:0-263938 GCA_008635985.1 Ficus erecta | reverse complement strand
AAAAAAAGAATTAGGTAAATTCCCTTTATATATATTGGAGTCGTGTGGAACATTTTTTCAGGCAGCCCTCTCTACGTTATGAAAAGACGTGCATGGATATGTATATTTGCAAGGACTAATTATTAATTTTAGTTTTGGTTTTCGATTTCATTTTAATCCTTAAATTTTAAAAATGTTTTCTAATCAGTTCCCACATTATCAATATATTTAATTGTAATTTTTTTTGTACAAAACATTATTAAAAAATAATTGATAGTTACCACGTGAAAATCATTTGCATTTTAGTTTGATTAACTTTGTCATTTACATCCCAAAACTTTTTATTAAATTTGGATTTTAATTTTGCAAGCCGTATATTATCAAAACATTTGTTTACTGTAAATGATAAAATTAACCCTAATCAAAATGCATGCTGGATTTTCACATGGTGACTACCAAATATCCCTTTTTAACCGTGTTTTTACTAAATGACTATATTAGAACAAATTGATAATTTAAGGACTGATTTCAAGACATTTTAAAATTCAAGGAATAAATAGGATTAGATTTATATTTCTGAGACCAAAATAAAATTCTCTATTTGTAAAGATCACATCATGATGCTTTATTAATGATTTCAAAATTCTCCATTTTTTGAAAAGGAAATGCCATTTAATTCCGTTATTACTAAAAACCTATTCTACTTAAGTTATTTTGTGTACATATGTCCTAGTTTTAACCTATGAAAATTTGACAATCTGTATGAGTTCAAAAATCACTATGGTACAAATAGAAGTGCTATTTTTACCACTTAATAGAAAATTTGATATTTACTAGCTGGTTAGATTAAGAAAAACTGACGTAAATTAACAAAAAAATATATCTTTACTAAATTGTCAAAAAACTATATGAAATGTTAGCAAATTAACCAAACACTTGTATTCAAAAATTATTTTTATATTCGATCAGATCAGTTGTCGTTTCAAAATATTGATTCAAATTCTATCGAATATGGGTATTTATTAAACTCTTGGCGTGAATTTTACAATATTGAACATAGTTTGTGTGGTTGGAATAAAATGTGTCAAATGTCAATCTACTTGAACTTTTCTTAGAACTTTTTTGGTGAGGAAAGTGGAAGTATAGCTAGCGAAAGGGGTGAAAAAGACTAGTAGAAAGACTTTGAGACTTGTGTTAATTTGTTGGAAGGAGAGAAAAGATAAGAGAATAACTTGGATGACGGATTTTAAATTCTTCAATTTTAATCTTTCAAAATATTGAAAATATTAAAGCGGGGATATCATGGACTTGTTATTGATCATGACGTGGCAGGGATGTCTAACCACAGATTTGTTGATTAATCTCGACGTTATCAAGTTTCTTTAATGTTTGAAGATCAGATAGATCGTGCACTCTTTTCTTTTTAGATTTTTTCTCTTTCGAGTTTTACTGATTAGAGGTTCTAACAAAATTTTTTTTAGAGTAGATCATTGGGTAGTCTATTTTCTTAACTTTTAGGTTCTTGTCATCTTTTGTTTAATTTTCAAAGACTTTTGCTCTTTGCCTTTGGACGTATTAGAACTTTTTATTTTTATTTTTCGTAATTTTGTTCTTCTTAATATTTGAATAATATTCGAGTGGGGGGTGTGATGCAAGATGAGGTAGGAATTGATTGTTAAAACTTAATTTGGGATGTTTTTCCTGTGTTTGATGCGTATTACTTCTCTCATCATTTTTTAAAATAAAAATATAATAGTAGTAGTAGTAATAATAATAATAAATCATACCAAAACATAATAATAATAATAATATAATAATAATAATAATAAAATCATACCTAAACACAATCAAAGATAGGTTATTTGCTTTTATTTATCGTTTATTTTTCTTTCCCTCTTACCAACGATAGCCTTGATATTCTCTCTAGCTCAATGGGAGGGATATTTCAATTTCATAGGGATTTTTGTTGTCTAGTTTTCGAAAATGAGATATGTTATACACACACACACACACACACATTAACTATGTGATTTTGATTATACCCAGAAAATAACTATAATTGATCAATTCTGTGCCTCTAACTGGTCCCCTTTTTTTTTTTTTTCTTTTTTCTTTTTATATATTATGCTAGAAAAAAGTCTAATTGGGATCTCTATGAAACTCACTTAATTTTGAGTTTTGACGTGTAATTCTACCGAATTAATTTGAATCAAATTACTTCATTTTCCATTTATAGAATTTCAAAAAAGGCGGACCATATAGCTAGTTATCTAGAAACTGAATCATGGCCAATAAAATTTATTATGTGGTTCATGATGATCTATTTAATAATAATCGGTTATAATATTGTCCCTTTTTGGACAGATCAATCTTTCCTTTTAGTTTCCTAAATATATGAAAATAATTGATGCCTATGTAGTAGTGTATATGCATAGAAATTATCTCATATTCAGCAGGTTTGACAATTGAAACATTTAATTTTGTTATTTTGCATCTTATAATTAGCGCAAAACATTGCTCAAAATATTACGTTAAATTTAACTGATAATTACAAAAATGTATAAAAATATACCAAGTGTAAGGAAGTCGATAAGAAAGTACATATTTATATATTTGATTCAAAACACAGATCAGACCAAGACAATGACGATTAAAAATTGAAATTAGATGAGATCAGCAACAATAATGAACTAAAATGAAGATGCAAGCAAGGGGAAGAATGTGGACTAGTTTTGGGATAAGCAGTCATATTCAATGTCAGTAAAATTACAAAGAAAGCAAAGAGTTTTGTGCACATCCCGTCGTCAGTGTCACCAGCCATGGAATTCCAACACCTACATATATATATACATATATACATATATATATATATATATATATATTATGAATTGAAAGAGTCTTTTATTTTCCACTGAAATACAAGACATCCAATCGGCGTCACTCAAAAGTTGGCAGATTGGAATTCTTTTTCGCCTGTGACAGAGAATTAGCTTACATTTGATTGGTAGGTAAAAATTTTAAATTGAAATTGTTGATTTTTTAAAAATTAATTAAAAATTTTATTAATTTAAAAAAATAAAAATTGATATAAAAAATATATAATTTAATTAATATATAATTTAATTATTAAATAAATTTTTAATAATTATGTTAATTAAACTGAAACATCTTATCAATATTAAATACTTACACAGTCAAGCTTACCAATTTTCCAAAAAAGTGTCTTAAATGGGAAATTGATTACATATATGTTTTAGTAGTAATTTTATATTGATTTTACCACATTATATAATTTGATATCCTGCTCTCAAGTTTTATTTAAAAAAAAAAAAAAAAAGGTAGTGGGCCCGAAAGGAATCGATCCAACGCCACATGTATCAGTTTGGTAGATTCAACAATGATGAGTCAGTGTAGACTCTATATATTAGGGAGGACAAATAATTGAAGAAACTGTGGAAATCAAATTGTTGAACTTGAATATAACAAGGGTGAGTTTGGAGCTTAAGTCCAAACTAAGATTTTCAAATTTTTTTTGTCTTTTTCTCAAAAAATTTTGTCTTTTTCTCAAAAAGTTTTTTGTCTTTTCTGAAAATTCAAAAAAATTTACTTTAAACTTAAAAATCTCATCTTGAACTTGTGCACCAAACATGCCTTAATATTTCAATACAAAATGATTAATTTTTTAAAACTATTAATTAAAAAAGGTAGTAAAAGACCAGCAATATTTTCTTTTATTTTTCTATCACAGTAGATTTTTCTACTAGTGCTTATAATAATTATTAATGATACATTCTCTCATTTACTATAATTACTAACGTGATAATAAAAATGACATAAACAGTAACGGAGTCAGAATTTATTGATAAAAGAGTCAAATAAATTTTTTTTATCAAGCCATTAGGCTCATTAATGTTTATGAATTTAATTAAACTGTTTAAGTTCTTAAAGTCTAAATTGTTTGCCTAATAAAATATAAGTGGTTATATTTACACGCACAATATTGATAAATATCCCCATCTAATAAATGTTTCTAACATAAACATAGTAAATCTATCAATTTATAGATGATTTTTATATAATACCACATTTAACATTCACATACACCCATTTTTATTTTTGTTTTAATTTATTTTGTAAAAATAATTAACAAATCTAAATAAGAAAAAAGATATATTTTCATTCTCAAAAAAGAAAACATAAAGCCATTTCAAAAAAGAAAAAGAAAAAAGAAAAAAGAAAAGAAAAGAATCGAAAAGAAAAAAAAGTATCTCAAAAAAAAAAAAAAAAAGAAGAGGGACTAATAAAGAAGAAAAAATCAAGTAGTATCTAAATCAAACGTCAAGAAATATCATATTGTATTTAAAAAAATACGTAAATATATAATTATATAAACGAACATAGCAAGAAAAAAATAAATAGAAAGAATAATCATATAAAAAACCACAGAAAATCATTTTAGTATATACTAAAAGAAAAGGAAAAAAACACAAAATATTAATGAATTAAACAATTTTAAATACTTATTTTAATAGTTGTTGGCTCTTCAAGAGACATCTTTCTTTTATTTTTATTTCACTTAAATCCTCCATTGAAATTTTTCATATAGTTATACAACTTTCTTAAGAAAAGAAATTGATAAAGAACAATTTAGAGTTTATAAATTTAATAATTTAGAGTTTAGAACAAGTTCTTATGATCTTTTTTTTTTAATATTATTTCTCTTTATAGTTAATGTGGTGTATGTTTTTTAATTATTTTATAAAAAAATATTTTCATTTATAGATATATGAGGGTATAAGCATTCTTAATGGTCTTAAGGTAATTTGTTGTAGGGTAAAAATATATTAAAAATTTTTATTGACTTTATAGGGATATTTATCAAATTGTTGGTGTAAATAAAATCTCCTTAAGATATAGAGAGCTATTAATTTATTGGGGGGCAAGACTAATTTATACACATACCTACTATATTAAAAAAAAAAAAAAATACCACTATATTAAAATAAAAAAAAATAAAAAAAGAATAAATCTTCCAGACGTACCGGGATATTCAATTTCAACAATTTGATTTCCAAATAATGGACCATATGTGAGTAGTGGAATGAAGAATATTAAACACATAAATTAGTTCAACTAAAAGATTTGACTTTCAAATGTATTTTATGCGACCAATATTTTTTATAGTAGTAGAATGGAGAACATGAAAAACATTAATTACGTCAAAGAATACACATGTCGATTGGCCACAAAATGGATCATGACAACTGATACTGCACATTCCATAAGCTGACACTATGAAGTATGACACTATTATTTGTATTAATGTGCTTGATTTAACTGCTAGTTTTTTCTTTTCTTTTCTTTTTTTCAACTTGAAAATGGGGTATTCAAACTCTATATTCTATATTAAAAAAAGTTAGATGTGAAATTATCATTAGTCATATCTGAAATCATTTGATTTGAACTGTTTGTTGAATCTCAACCTGAACTTTTTTCATAAAATTATTTTCCTTTTACTTAACCTCAATAATTTACTTCAGCTGTTATTTTATTTCATTTTATTTCTAAAAATATTGATGGGAATTTCAGACTCTACACCTTTTAATAAAGTTAATAATGAAATCATCACTAGATTATATATACAATCACATCTTATTTTATTTTATTTTTTTTTAAAGGACTGTTATTTTAAAAAATAAGTAGTCACAAAATTAAATAACAAATAAACGTTTCCTTTCCTCCCCTGCCCCACCTTCCTGCTCTCATCACCAATTCCAAGTTCCCATATTAGAAAGAAACATTCTTTCCTTTTCTCTCTACTTTCCTTTACAATTTCCTAGGGTTCTTATCCTTTTTTCACTCTCACTTTCTCACCAACCAAACAAGACACAAACACAAAAATACTCGCATTAATTTATTTCCATCTTTCTCCAGAATATATTTCCTTTTGTTTTCCAAAGCGACCATTTTTTTTTTTTTTTTTTTTTGCTCCTACGATTCACATCAGTCTTTTGGCTTTATTGGACCCAAAAGAAAACGTTCACATAGTTTTCTAACTAACCGTCATAAACGAAATGAAAACTCTCAAAGCAAAACCTTCAAAAACGGACACTCTGAACTACCCCTCTTTATGGTTTCCATCATAACCTTTCAAAAATGAAGATGAAAAATTTAACATTAAGGTTTCTTTCTATAGGAACTTGGGAATCACTATAATGAGGATAAAGTGAGAAGTCCATATATGATGATCTAATTTTCAGTTTTATTATCTGTCATTCACCATTATTTATCATGGTATCTATATTAAAAGAATAATTGACCTAAATAGTCTATGAACTCTTTTAAAGGTGACGATTTAGTCCATATTCTTTTTTTTTTTTTTTGTCCAAGATAACCTTAAACTCTTTTTTTTTTTTTTTTACCGTTATGGTCTTTTCCGTCCAAATCTGTTAATTTCTAACAGAATAAGATGGTATTTTAGTAATATAATAATTAATTTTACAAAATAAAATAACTCATAAAAAATGAAATTTTATCTCTCTTTCGTCCCCCCCCCCAATGTGGGTTTCCCAAACACGCGAGATTTGGGTGGCGAGCTCTCGCGCCCCCCCCCCCCCCACAATCTTGTGTCTCCACCCCCTCCCCCCCGCTACCGATCTGGTCTTAGTTCGGCGAGTCCAAATCTCGAAACACCAAACTCAAAAACGTCGTGGGCTAGGAGCCGCCGGGGGGGGGGGGGAGCAAACCCGAGATAGAGCCACCAAGAACCAGATCTCGAATTTTTTCTGGGGGGGGGGGGGGGGGGGGGGGGGGGGGGTGGTGGGGCAAAGTGGGAGGCCAAGAAACAGATTGGATTTTGAGGCGGGAAGGAATTGCGACCCAGATTTCGAAGTGGGGGGAGGGGTGTAAGAACCCATATCGCAATTGTGGGGTGGGTGGTGGGTGGGGGTGGGGGGGGGGGGGGGGGGGGGGGGGCGGCAAGAACCAGATTGTGACTTTGTTTGGGGGGGGGGGGGGGGCAAACTAGATCGCAACTTATGGGGCTGGGGGGGTGCGAACCCAGATTTTGCAGTTTTGGGGGGGGGGGGGGGGGCGACGGCCGAAGATGGAGGCTGTGGAGGACTTGTCTGCAAAGTTAGGTAGAGAGAGAAGGGGCTAGATGAGGGGAAGGGGAGAGAGAAAGGATTTTGGGATATTGAGGGTTATTTTAGTCTTTTTATTTATAAAAAAAGATCATTTCAAACAAGATTCCGTTATAAATTTAACGGACGTTGATAGAAAAAACTATAATGCCAAAAAAAATAGGAGTTTAGGGTTATTTTCGGTAAAAAAAAAAAGAATATGGATCAAACCGTTACCTTCAAAGAATTCAAGGATTATTTAGATCAATTACTCATTTAACAATCTGACTTATAAATAAAACTAAACCTAAAAATACTTAAGTAATTTATTGAGGTGTCAAAATTTAATTGCGAGGACAATTAATAAGACATGAAAATAGAATATCCAATCTAAATCTGAAATTACTTGATTTGAACTGCTTGCTAAATCTCAATGTGAACTTTTTTCATAAAATTATTTTCCTTTTAGTTAACCTCAATAATTTACTTCAGCCATTATTTTATTTCATTTTATTTCTAACAAATATTTATGGGAGTTTCGGACTCTATATCTTTTAATAAAGTCAATAATGAAATCATTACTAGATTATATATACAACTACATCTTATTTTATTTTAATTTTTTTGAAAGGACTGTTATTTTAAAATTAAGTAGTCACAAAATTAAATAACAAATAAACATTTACTTTCCTCCCCTGCCCCACCTTCCTGCTCTCATCAACAATTCCAAGTTCCCATATTAGAAAGAAACATTTCTTTCATTTTCTCTCTAACTTTCCCATACAATTTCCTAGGGTTCTTTTTCTTTTTTCACTCTCACTTTCTCACCAACCGAACAAGTCACAAACACAAAAATACTCGCATTAATTTATTTCCATCTTTCTCCAGAGTATATTTCCTTTTGTTTTCGAAAGCGACCATGTTTTTTTTGCTTCTACGCTTCACATTAGTCTTTTGGCTTTATTGGACCCAAAAGAAAACGTTTACAGAGTTTTTTAACTAACCGTCGTAAACGAAATGAAAACTCTCAAAGCAAAACCTTCAAAAACGGACACTCTGAACTACCCCTCTTTATGGTTTCCATAATAACCTTTCAAAAAATGAAGACGAAAATTTACCGAAACATTAAGGCTCCGTTTAGTGAAACGGTTTGAGTTGAAATTTTTAAATTTGAGTTAGTTGATTTTTTAAAATTAATTATAATTTTTGTTGATTTTTCAGAAAAAATAAAAATTGATATGAAAAAGTACAGTTTAATTTGAATTAAACCTGATCACCAAACGGGGCCTAAGGTTTCTTTCTATCGGAACTTGGGAATGAATATAATGAGATAAAATGAGGAGTCCATATATGATGCTCTTAATTTTCGGTTTTCCTTCATCTTTATTTATCATGTTATCTATGTTTAACAATCTGACCAAATAAATAAGAACTAACCTAAAAATACTTGAGCAGTTTGTTAAGGTGTCAAAATTTAATTGCGGGGACAATTGATAAGACTTGAAAATGGAATATCAAATCTAAATCTGAAAATGAAAGGAGAGGAGGAAGGGGAGGAGAGGGAAGAGCAAATGTTTCTTTCTTTATTTGTTTGCTTTTTTTTTTTTTTTTTTTTTTATAATTGTTTTATTTAAATTTTAAGTGAATTTGTTTTTAAAATAATGCAACTGGTGTATCGTTCTTGAGAAGACGTCATGAAAAATCAAATAATTAGGTGTTAAGAGCTTTGAGATCTCTCCCCAAATTTATGATAACATACCTAAACTTGAAGGCAATTTTATTCGAATTTAGACACCATTTTTTTTTTCTTTTGGCTAAAAGCACCAATGTATTTAATTCTGCTAAAGCTCAATTATCATTAAAAAAAAAAAAAAAATCCAAAAGTACCGTATACAACGTTGGACTAACGTTGTTTACCCTGTTTAGGAACAATGAATGCATCATATGCAACTACATGCCGTTTCTATGATAAAACGACAGCGAGTTTTAAATAGATTTTGTGTCGTTTGAAGATTTCTGAACAAGAAAACATGTTGATTTTCCTATAAACGACTGCAAATTCTCTGGTAAACAGATTTTAAGTCGTTTGAATATATCTGAACACGAAATCATGTTAGATTTCACTATAAACGACAGCAAATTCTCTAGCCGTTTTCTCCACTGAACATTGTAGACGTTCAAAAGTGGTCAAGTGGAGCATTCAATCAAAACACCTTCGAGGATCTGTAAAATCCTTTTCAACTATGAACTATACCCAATAAAAAATAAAAAATCACAATGTCCCAAAACAAATTCTACAAAGTCCATGATCTACTTATTTTGACAGTTCAGGCAATCCTTCGGCTTTATACCAAGATCACAAAATACATTTCTCATGTATCATCATCTGCTGACATGGTAAGATCGGAATCGAAAAGCTGATAATAAAAACATTGTCAAAACTTCTCCCTAAGCTTTTTGTCTAAAAATGGAGAGCTTTTTATGCTGTATACTAGTAGTGTAAGTAGGAACGGCTACAACATTAGAGGTTTAAACGCCAGTCGTACGGTTTATATGTCACCTTCATCTGAGTGTTGGCAAGAGACTCCAGAAGAGCTTCTGAGACAGGCTTTGGCAAGTAGTTTGATACAAACTTGAGAACCTCTAGCTCATTCTTGCCAAAATCTATACTATACCTGAAAATCGCATCAATGGGAAAATATTAGGGAACGTCTAGATTGAGTTAGCAGAGAAATGCAAAAAATGGTTCAAGCTCAAGATAAAGAAAGAAAGGAAAAAAAAAAAGAGGACCCTTTTGTTAGATAGAATGACTCACCATTTGAGTATCTTGCTTAGCGAGACTACTTTGCCTTGGAAATCAATGGTCACTTCACCACTCGTTAGGAAATTGAAGGCTGCTTCCGTTAACTCTTTGTCGATGTCTCCTGGTGAGTAGCATCGAAGACCGGGGCTAGATCGGTTACCGGAACTCAAAGCAAAGTGAATGAGAGGCTCCGGATAAGGAAGAGCCACCTGATACGAAGAACAATGAAAGGTAGAGCAAATTCGAGTTATTATAGTATAGTTATCTCTATTTCAAGACAATAAAATGGACTTGAGGTAACTTTTGTCGAACTTTGCCCCTCAGAAGCTTGAAACAAAGCACACTTATCTCTTGATCCTTGTTTGGTAGGAGGGATAGGGGTAGATTCGTGGACATATTTTAAGATTTATGGTTGTTGGGAGGGATTAGAAGAGGGAATGGATTGGGTGCGAGTTTCGAAATCCTCGATTGAATTCCAATTTTAATCCTTCCAAAGTCGAAAGGATTAAAGGAGAAAATTCGTACCAAAGACAAAAAAGAAAGATCCTCTCCTTCCTCTCTTTTTCTCACCTAGTTCCATACCTTTCCTTCCTCTATTCTTCCCTCAAACCTAAAACAACCTAAAGCATATGTTACAGAGTTACGTAATTAGAAATGGAGCTGCATAATTTACAGAAAGATCTATATACTTTGCTTGCGGGTTGAAATTGTAGATGGTAAAGAACGTTATTAACAAGGTTGGTACTTGGTAATTTTAACTCTAAACGAATACTTTCAGGGACTGAACCTGTCTCCATGTTTACTTGAATAAGAAAATGCAAGATTCACATTTCAAACAAAAACTGGAAATTGTCAGTGTTACCATCTTACCTTGGAACGTTTATCTTTTGCACCAAATGGCTTCATGAGATTGTATGGTGGTCGCTGGTTGGCCCGTTAAAATTCCATTCTGAATAGCGGAAAGGGAAAATGCGGACCCACCAACAACATACCTAAAGTCACCAAAAAATCTTCCTCTATCTAGTGGCCCAGCTGGGTAACCAACAAATATTATTGCATGGATGACCATCATATTGTAGAGATTTATGAAGAAAGCAAGTTTCTCCTCCCTTGACATATCGTGCAAGTCAACTCTTTGAAGCTCCTCCACTAATCTCAAATACCTATCAATGCGATTAACAATTACTCCAAATATTACATACACGCTATATTCATCAGAAAACTAAGCTGATTTTGCCACAGTCGTAGGTATCAAACAAACCTTGCAAATTCTTCAGTTCCTCTAAAACTTACAAAATCAACATACTTTCCTCTTGCCATTGTGTAGACTTCAAAAATTGCAGAAGACAAAAACCTCAATCTCGATGCAATTTCTGTTATGGGCTTTGGCTTCACAACAGTTATACCCCTTGGTATGTTGAAACATCCAGAGATTATTGGATCATCATCCAAGAACCGATAAAGGTGGTTTCCATCTTCAAATTGATTTTCACTGGAAAAAGAAGAGACATTTTATTGAGAACAGAAAGAACACAGACATGTTAATCATGACATAATTCAGTTATTCAGAGATTGGGTTCCAATCTACAATTTTAAAAGATAATGTAGGAAAAAGATAAAGTTGTTTTCCTACATTGGTCATTCGGTTGGATACAGGAAACAAAGGTTCTGTTAACCAGAAATACCTATCTTCCCTTGAAATGACTAATATTTCTAAGAACATAACACATATACGAAATTTTAAACCTTTTCTCAACACTTCTTTGAACCAAATGTTTACCGTAAGGTAGGCTTAGTTTCAGATTTCTTTGAACTTTTCTCCGGCCTCAATCTTACAGTCAACGACTTCCTTTTAAGCCTTTCCCAATAATGCAAAAACTACTATGATACTTCAAAACTGAAACTCACCCAAGAACATGTTGGAAGAAGAGCTGGCATGACAACTTTCTCCCAATTCAACAGCCTGTCTCGTAACACCGGAAAACAAGAGAACGAAACAGTAGAATTAGTAGATGAAAAAAATTTATGAGAAGGGAAATGAAATAAAGTCTATACCTACTTCCTTGAAAAGTGAATTGATAATTAAAACAAGAATTTATTTGCTTCTCCCAAACCCGAACATAAAATTCCAACTAACCTCTTCCCTTTCCAGATACTGATCCTCTGATATGAAATCCACAGCTTCTGAACCTAGAAAACATTTGGTGAACATACGCATCTTATAGAACCGGTCCTTGACAGCAATAGACTCTTTCATTTTACGGACAATCAAAGCTAGCTCATCAATGACCCCACTACTGGACAAGTCATCTTCACCAGGAAGTGGCGGCAAAGGAGCTTCGGAAGACGGTGCTTCAGCAATCAGGTAATCAATTTTCTCATCGAGCTTTCCTGATTCCTCCAGACCCTTTAGCTCACTCAGGCCTCCAATAAGAATTTCATTAAAGAATACCTTTGGAACTGCAGAAGACCCGGAAATCTTCTCTAGCTCCGTCTTTCGGGTGGGATAAACATCAATATTAATCTCAACATACATGAGCCTCTTCCTGAATAAAAAATACCTAGCCTCCTTGCAATCTTTGCACCCCAACCTCGTGTACAGAATAACTCTTCCTTTAATAGCTATACGCTCTATTGGTTCGTCCGCAACTTTCTCCTTCTCCTCAGCGTTTTCTACATCAACATCACGTGAGAAAGTAAGATAGCTTAGGGGATTCCATGCAGACTTTTCAGCTGTTTTCTGAGAGACTTCTTCTGTTGCATTATCTGTAGCAGAGTCTGAAACATCCTTACCAACACTTTCAGAGACGTCTTGTCCATCTTCTTCATTGTTTTTACCGGAAAGGCGACGCAGAAAGTTCGAAACAGCAACTGCTCCCTTCTCCCCTTTCTCCTTAACAAGGTTCTTCAATGCCACCGCCTTCTCAACTACCTTTTGTGTCTCCAAATCAAGATCTAAAGATCGAGTGGATGTGCTTCTGATAGCTTCCAATCCAGGAACCTCCGTCCCATCGAAAACAGGCTCTTGCTCCTTCTCCTCCACAAGAGTCTCCTTGGTCTCATCTATCTCATTCTTTTCCCCATCATTGTCCGACATCTCTTCTTGAGAGTTAGCCTCAAGATTCACACCGTGGTCATTCGTCTTTTCATCATCGCCAGACTTCTCATCCTTATCTTTAGACACCGAGTCCTTCCTCTCATCAGCCTTGTCAACTGATTCATCTCCAACCTTGTCTAACTTCACATTATCGCTGTTGATGTCCAGAGTCTTTATTCCCTCCAAGGGCTCTCCTTGATCTACTTTCTTGGAGACTAAGCTCTCTCCCTCCAACTTCTCGTCAGCCGGAGTATTTGTAACATCTTTCTCGGTCGAGTCTTGGGTTTCCATAAGGCCAACAAAAGTAATAGCCTGAGCTCTAAGGCATCAAAATGACTGTAATTTCAACGAATTTAGGCAGATTCTGCAATAATTAAAACAAAAAATAAGACAAAATTATAACTCGCAAACCTACACAAACTAACCAAAAGAACGAAACCAAGCAGACATTAGTGTGTGTGTGTGTGTGTATCTATATGTACCGAACTCAAAAGGGTAATCAAGAAACTTCCTTTATATGTTTCCGTATCATTTACTACTCCAGAATTGCAGTTACAAGATTTCTTTCACTCGCAGAAACCAATACAAAAACAATAAAGACCCACCAAGACGGTAAATTAATGCACTTTAAGACGCAGAAAAAAAAAAAAAAACCTTCCCTGTATTTTCCCTCAGTTTCTCGTCAAACAAACAGAAGGCAAACGCCAGTGTCTACTTATAACAACGCAGAAAAATCTCAATGGCAAAATTACCGCAAGAAAAAGGGAAAAGAAAATGGAATAAAAACTAGAAATGAGAGAGAAACCTTACGGATCTGCAAGAGCCAAGAGCGGAATCGGAGAGAGAAAGAAAATTGCGAGATTAAAGAAGGGTCTGAAAGGCACGATTTTTATTTTCTTTTTATGTATTAGCAAGAGAGCGGGGGAGAGGATTTTCAGACAAAGGCGCGGCTGCGAGAGAAGCGGGAAGTCCGTGGGCTGAAAACGAAGAGAAAAAGACATGGGTTTTGACTTTTGACTTTTCCACTTTTTTTTTTTTTTTTTTTAAAAACCCCATTGATTTTGTACACGTGGACATTTCTTTTGATTTTGTTGCACGCTAACCCCACCTTGTTTCGTGTTTTTACAAAATCATTGCCCAATTTTTTGCGAGATTTTCGATTTAGATTTTACTATCTGGTTCATTTTTATTTTTTCTTTTTCCTTTTCTGGAGCCTTTTCTTTATTTTCACAAGATTTTATGTCTTCTAATATTTTTTTGAGTGAGAGTATTGTTGTACCAAAATAAACTTAGTATGACAATTTCTTTTTCGTTTATATTTGTTCTACCATCCTTTATATTTCTAAGGAAAATTAGGCTGGGTGATAGATTATCAAACTTTTTTTTATTTAGAAAAATGATTATTTGTCATTTTTTAAATTCAGTTAATCAGTAATTAATTAAAAAATTTGATGATTTACGTTATGATTAATCAATAATTGATCATAAATTAATCATTGATTAACTATTATATGATCAATCACCGATTGATCATTTAAAAAATTAATTAATAAGTTTAGAAAAACATGTATTTTAACTAATTTTTAAAAATTTTGATCATTTAATTAAAAAAGTAACTAAAAAAGGTTAGTTGGCTATAAATCCCTGTTTCTAAATACAAATATTTTTTTAGGGGAATATTTTCTGGCTTTTACAAATAATTGAATGTGTATTTGGTTTCTTTTCTTTTCGGAATGTCTTTTTTTTTTTTTTTTTTTTCCCTAGCACGTGTCTCTGGTGTGCGTTGTCGTTTTCTGTCGTTGTCGTTTTTGAGAGAATATGCGGTTACTTATAGATGTCGTTTTTATTCTTTGACTTAACTATATTATGTCGTTGTTTCTGTTATATTATCGCTCTTCAGAAATTAGTATCGTCACAGATACACACACACATATTTTATGCAAAGGATACCATCCTTTCTGTCCTTTTGTCTTTCGCTAGTTGTCGTTTTCTGAATTTAAAGGATCTTGCCGTCCTTCCAAGCTGTTGTCGTTTAAGTATGTTTTTCAGTCGTTTGCAACAAATGATGTCGTTTTTTTTTAAGGAATTCAAATTTTCGTTATCGTTATCGTTTTTGTTTTTTTGTTTGTTTTCTGAAAAAAAAAAGCTCATTTTGTTCTTTCCGTTATTCCTTTCCAAGAAAATTTGTCGTCATTACTAAGTTGTATTATTTAAAAAAAAAACAAGTAAACGATGATACATTCCTCACGTTTTCCGTTCGTTGGATGCATTGTTGTTCATTAATCTTACACTTCGTTTGGTGATTCAACTCAAACTTAATTTTTCATCTCAATTTTGTGTTTTTCTGAAAAGTCAACAAAAATTATAACTAGTTTTTAAAAAGTCAACCAACTCCAATTTAAAAATTTCAACTCCAACAGTAACTCCAATTTAAAAATTCAACTCCAACCATAACACCAAACGGAGGCTTAGTTTTCAATCCTTGTAATGACGTTCAAACACGATGTCGTTTCTTTCTTTATGACATATATCCTTTTTTTTAAATATTGTTTTATTAGAGAAGGTGTCGTTTTAAGCGTTCCTCTTTTAAGAACTATAGTCTTCTTCAAAAATTTTCGTTTCTTTTTTAAATGTCTTCATCCTGCAAGTGATAGTCAATGTCATAAATGAGATATGCTGTCCATTGCATATAGATTTTCATTTTATAGCAGCTATGGCTTCTAGAAAAAATGATGTCGTTTTTGCTGCTGTTAAAAAAATAAAAATAAAAAACTCCTACTCCTACTGCTTCCGTTATTGTTTTGCTTTTGATGTGATTTGCTGTTTCAGTAGATTGTCGTCCACAACCATAAGAGAACCCGAACCCCGAACCGTAACCGGTCTGCCGGCCACTGGCCGCCCCACGGAGTCCTGCCTATGAAGAAGATTTAGAATCATTCAAGTAATTGAATGCTTGTTAACATGAATGTACATTTACATTGACACAACATATTTCCTTGCGGCTTTGACAATACAAATAGAGACAAGCCCTTCCTTTTTTCTTCTAATCCTATCTGAATTCACAACACCAGATACTCCTTTCTCATATGTACTTTGTTTTCTCCTATTCATCTGATTCACATTCTTCTCCAACGCATATCAAGCTGATAGAGAGTACGTATTGCTTATGCATTATCAACCGGGCTGCAATCTACACACAGACGAGTGGTCAGTATCCCACTCAACGTCTCCGTCTCCACACGACGTGAGAACTGTTGTAAGGATGTAATCATCCACCTCGAAACCTTCAGCTTTCATCCGATACATGAGCCTCAAAGCCTCTCGGCACAGCCCGTTCCTTGCGTACCCCACAATCATAGACTTCCAAACGACCAAATTCCTCTCTGGCATGTTGTCAAAGACCTGAAATGCCTCTGCCACGTTTCCGCATTTCGCGTACATGAAAATCAAAGCATTGCCAACAAACACATTGGAGGACATGGAAGGAGTTTTGTTCGCGGACGAGTGAATCAATCTACCATGAAGAACGGCTTCCATCTTAGCACATGCTTTCAAGGCTGACGAGTAAGTAAACGAATTGGGCTCTACACCCTCCTCCATCATTTCTTTCAAAAATTCTAGAGCTTCTGATTCATGTCCGAGATTTGCACAACCGGAAATTAGAGCTGTCCATGAGAAAACGTCTCTAATAGGCATTTGTTGGAGGACGTTGGTGGCATTGGAGTACTCGCCACATCTGCAGTAGAACCACACTAGTGTATTTCCCAAGTACAGATTTGTTTCTACTGAGTTTTTTACTATCTGTGCATGCACTTCCCTCCCCGTAAGCGATTCCCTGATCGAACCACAAGCTTTTAGAATGCTTA
This sequence comes from Ficus erecta, assembly GCA_008635985.1. NCBI lineage: Eukaryota > Viridiplantae > Streptophyta > Magnoliopsida > Rosales > Moraceae > Ficus > Ficus erecta. The sequence goes on along the minus strand of BKCH01000687.1, from coordinate 247,072 downwards.
CAATGGTCAAGTGGTTAGCGGATATATTTCGTTTCTTCATCACTCGGAAGAGCTTTAAGGCCTCATGACCAAGCCCCTTCCGGGCATATCCTGCTATAACAGATGTCCATGTGACCGTATTTCTATGCCTCATTTTGTTGAAGACATTTCTGGAGTCTACAATCTCCCCACATTTTGCATACATATCCACCAGGGAAGTTCCTACGAGAACATCATTCTTGTATATTTTCTTAACTATGGCACCATGTAATTGTCTCCCAAAGTTTAATTCCTTCTCGTCACCACAAGCCTTTAAAACGCCACAAACCGTAAACTCATTAGGACAAAATCCTTCATTTAACATTCGCAAGAAGAGCGAAAACGCCTCTTTCCCATTCCCTTGTTGGGAACAAGCAGTGATCATAGTCGTCCAACAAACCACATCCCGCTTCGACATCTGGTCAAATTTACGGAAAGCACCCAACAAATCTCCACATTGACCGTAGAATTTCACAATTGAACTGTCCACAATCATGTTACTCCTTCTACCTTTCACAACACCAGCATGGATTTTTCTCCCAAGCTCAAAATCCTTCCTCTTACTGCAGAGATTCAAGAGACACACGAACATCTTCTCATTCGGTCGAACCCCGTTCTCGATAGAATCACGAAACAAGCTCAAAGCTTCATCATCAAAGCCAAAGCTCATGTACCCGTTAATAACCGCAGTCCAAGTAACAACATTTCTAAGAGGCATTTTGTCGAACACATTGCGTGCTTCACTTATCTTCCCGAATCTAAAATAAACACAGATCAAGTTGTTATGCACATACGCGTCCAGATTTCTCAGGCGTTTCAGAACAACCGCGTGGACCCTTTTGACATCTTTTATACCACGACTCGACCGCAGCCAAACCGCAAGCAGAGAAGGACAGAGACTTTGCCCAACAGACTGATAACCTGAAGATTCTGAATCTGGGCTTTCTCGGAAACTGGAGAAATCATCGAAAGTCGGAAAATTGTAGAAAGAAACTGGATTTCCACAAGAAAAGCAACGAAAATTTTTACTCCTCCCCGGTTTTTGGCTCCTCCTGGAATTCGAACTCTCTGTTCTTGTTGGCAATTTGGTTGGTTGAATGGCCAAAAGAGGCGGTGGCTGAGAAAGATTGAAACTTATTCGCGGTGACAAGAAATTAGAAGAAAGCATTGCCCGTTTCAGAACGAAAATTCATACGAAAAAAAAAAATTATAATGAAAAAAAGGGAATTAATTTGAAGCTCTCGACGGACATTAATAAATATCAGAGAGCTTCCTTAACTTTAAAACAAATCTTTTGCTATTGTGAAAAGACCGTCTTGCCCTTCCACGTGGCGCGATTTTCTTCAGATTTGTGCGTAACTCGAAACGACGCTGTCTGGGCTTCGAAATTCATCGTCGTTTTCGTCGTGGTTTTGTCTGTGCTGTGTGGGAAAAAAAATCCTAAAAACCTCGAGAGAGAGAGAGAGAGAGAATTGTGTAGAGAATCGTGGAGAAAAATGGAGGTTTCTACGGCGACTCTCAGGCCGTCGTCGTGTTCGTTCTTATTCCAAGCTCCTAAAGCCGCCGCTTCCAGAGACCGTGTTTCTTCTTCTCTTTCTTTCGTTCCGAATTCGAATTCGACTTCAAATGAATGTTTCTCCAAGCTATGCTTCATAGGTATACAAAATGATCTGAACTTGTTGGTTTTCTGTTTTTGGTGATTGTCTTCAAGTATTGCTTGAAAACCTTTTCATTACTTGCTTTGATAAGCAGCTTATGGTCAAGCATAAAAATCTTTAGTTCATTTCTGACCGTATATGTATTTACAGATAAATATATAAATATATATATATATATATGTATGTATATAAGAATATAATATGTCTTAGAAAGAAAACTGAAACCTGAACTTTCTCTCTGAGGGTGCAATTTCTTATTAATGTGTATATTTATATATATATATATATATATATTTGTCTAAAAGAATTTTTGGTCAAGTGTTCAGAGCTCAATTAAGATGAATTATGTTTTTGGCTAGGGTATACTGTGAACTAATGCATTAAGTTAGCTAAATTAACATTGATTTAAAGGAAAATTAATTGAAGTAAATATGTTGAATGAAATGATATGTGGTATAGAGTTTTTTTTAGGTTTTTTTTTTTTTTTTCCCAAGCTAGGTTTGGTCATATGTATGCCTTTGAATTGAATGATGCCAAGGAATGTTATTATTGATCTTAATGTTTCATAGTCCAAATTAAGGGAAAAAAATTGATTTGATGCACTATGTTTATGATTTTCTTTCATCCATGGATTACTTGTGAAATTCTGTTGAATGTCTTTTCTACCCCACTCTGATCAATGTTGTGGAATACTAGGTTGTCGTTTGCTGGCTAAACCAGTTAAGCTGCGACGGCCACAATCCTTTCTTGCAGCTGCTGCCGTTGTGGGTGACACTGCTGCAGCACCGAGTAATTATAGTGAAGAAAAGTCATCAGATTCCGATTCTTTAGATCCCTCTTCGAGTGGAAACTCTAGCACAAATGGTCAAATTGGTGAAGAAAGAGACAATGTTGGGTGCTTGGATTACGAAAAAATGATCAGAGTATGTGACAAGTTGATCGGGGTTTTCTTAGTTGACAAGCCCACTCCGACTGATTGGAGAAGATTGTTAGCTTTCAGCAAGGAATGGGACAATATCCGGCCTCATTTTTATAAAAGGTGTCAGGAGCGAGCCGATACTGAGGAAGATCCTGGGATGAAGCATAAAGTTCTAAGGCTTGGACGGAAACTAAAAGAGGTGGAGCTTGCAATTTTGTTTGCTTCTTCAGTTGTTTACGTTTGTTGTGACGGTTTGCAGGAATTTAACTACGCTTCTGCAGGTTGATGAGGATGTGAAGAGGCATGATGAACTTCTTGAAGTAATCAAAGGGGCACCTGCAGAAATAAGTGACATTGTTTCCAGGCGTCGCAAAGATTTCACGAAAGAATTTTTCGTTCATCTTCACACTGTAACTGAATCCTACTTTGAAAATCCAACAGAGCAAAATGGTGAGACTGGAATTTTTTTTTCTTTTCTTTTTTTGCTATTTAATGATGAATAATAGAGACCAACACTACATACTTGCTTTTTGTACGTGTCAAACAAGTGGGTATATTGACCGAAATCAATGGCAACTTCTAGAAATTCAGCATTTATTTGAAATGGTACATTTTGGACTGAATGTGATATAGAATTTGTTTATTTCTGTACAACTAGCTTTGGCAAAGCTTGGGAATACATGCTTGGCTGCCGTACAAGCTTATGATGCTGCAACTGAAAGCGCTGAAGCACTGAATGCCGCAGAGTTGAAACTCCAAGATATCATCAGCTCTCCTTCTTTAGGTGCTGCCTGTAGGAAGATAGACAATTTAGCCGAGAAAAACCAACTAGACTCGGCATTGGTGTTGATGCTCACAAAAGCTTGGTCAGCTGCCAAGGAGTCGAACATGGTGAAAGATGAGGTAGGCAATAGCTTTGCTCAAGAAGCTCATCTCCACCTGAAAGTCAAATGTCTGCGTAACATTTCTGTTTTATTCTGATAAACCGATGGCCTACCAGATTTTTGTGAACACGGGAAATGCTAGAAATTTCTTAGAGACATTTTATCTACTTGGTGTTTAATTACTGCTGATAGTTGCTTTGTTTTTTCTCCTCTGGGTAGGTTAAAGACGTGTTGTATCACTTATACATGACTGCAAGAGGCAATCTCCAAAGGCTCATGCCAAAAGAAATTCGAATACTGAAATATCTTCTGACAATCATGGATCCTGAGGAGAGACTGAGCGCGCTAAACGACGCTTTCACTCCAGGAGAAGAACTTGAAGGAAAAGATGTAGATTGTCTCTACACGTATGCATTTGAATCTCAGTGCTCGTAAATATTTAAGTGGCTGTTCAAAATTGTTGTGTCAGTAACATCACGAAGTTAAAAAACAAACAGCTACTTTTCTAAGTTCGATTTTGATTCACTTGCCTTAATGTACTCTTTTGTAGATGTTCATTTCATTTTTTATGTTCTAATAGGACTCCTGAGAAGCTTCACACCTGGATTAAGACGATCGTGGATGCTTACCATTTCAGCAGTGAAGGCACTCTCATCAAGGAAGCTCGGGACCTGATGAATCCAAAGATCATTCAGAAACTTGAGGAATTGAAGAAGCTGGTCGAGAACAAGTTCATGTGAGATATATATATATATATATATATATACATATATATGTTGTACCTACCAAAATCGGAATCCGAGTCCTACAAGACCTCAGTCCTTGATTGTAGTTGCTTAGTTTTAAGACAGCTGTTAGTTGAAGTTTAAGGGTATGAAGTTTATCTCTTAAGCTTGAAGTTTCATTGAGAATCATTGGTCCGGAAAGAGATTAAATGTAGTTAGTTGTTGGATTTTTGTATTCTGATGTATATCAGATCATGGTTTTTACTTTTAAGATACATTAGTTAGTGAAAAAAGGGCAAGCCTATGTGAATTTTTTGAGATATATGTCAAGCCTAGTTTCATGACGGATCCATTTTTACTTTCCGTTTCAATCTCCATTTAAACTCGCAACTGTAGATTCAAATTTTTGTGATTGAAAACACCGTAGAAAAACGTTAGAACAGTGGATTTCAAACAAAGGAGATCCGAACGGGGGCTTAATTATTTGAGATACATGTTAAGCCTCCTCAGGAATGTGTCGTTTTTAGGTGTATTGGTGTTACAGTTGATGTCGTTCTTAGTGGGCTTTTTTTTTTTTTTTGGTGTGTATTTCCTGAAAAACTTTTCCTTAATTTTCTCAACCCGCAACAATATTGTTTGTTCTAGTGATTTGTCGTTTAATGTATATATTTTCATTGTTTAAATAGATTTCGTCGTTTTACAATTTCTGTGCCCTTGATAATGATGTCGTTTTTCCAATTTGTCGTTAGACATTGTGTTGTTACGGTCCTTAAAAAAAATAATAATAATATATTATCGTTTGCTCTTAGTCGTTTAGCATGGTGTCGTTCAAGATTGCCTCATTGAGATCGTTCCTTTTTTTTTTTTTTTTTTCCAGATTCAATTTATTGTCGTTTTTAGAAGCTATGCGATCATCTGAAGTTGCTTGTTTTGTCATGTTTTTGTCGATTTAAAAAGAAAATGTCTGTTTTCTTTCTTTCTTTCTTCTTCTTCTTCTTGTTTTTAAAGATGGCGTGGGTTATTTTAGTGACTTGTCGTTTTACCTATATACCATTGTGGTTCAAGAGAGATACCATCACCGATAAACCTTGGAAAAATGATGTCGTTTTCCTGAATATGATTCAAATGTCGTTTTTGTCATCCTAATTGTGACCGTTTACTGACGATGTAATCGTTTGTTAAGCTGCGTCTCTCGTCATGTTCTCCTCGTTCTACTAGATGTCGTTACTTTCCAAGATTATCTAGTTATAAAAGCTATTATATATTTTAGTTTAAGTCGTTTGCGACCAAATTTTAGTTTTGTAAGTGTTTGTAGTTTTCATGTTTGATGTCGTTTACTGTATTATCGTCCTTTTTTTTTTTTAAGGATCGTCCTGTTCTTTATAATAATAATAATAATAACAACAGCAATAGCAACAACAATAATAAAACACTAAAAGTTAAGTTTTTCATCATTTTTCCTATAAAAAAAAAAAAGTTTTATCGTTTGAATTAGGTAGTATAAAATTGGTCGTTTTAATGCTACTTTTCCCTCACGGTCATTATAATGTGTGTGTGCTTTTTTTTTTTTTTTTTTTTTTAATGTAGTTTAGTAGAAGATGTTATCTAGTTACTATTATTATTTAATTATTTCTGAGATAAGACGTAATCTTCTTCATGAAAAAATGTCGTTTATTAGTCTGAAAAAATTGTCGTTTTTGACAGTTGTTCTTCCATGAACGTCCTTTTTTTTTAATTATTATTATTGGCAAATTCTACGGTGGGGTTTTTTACTCCTTGTTAGATCTAATAGATGAAAACGGATTGATTGATAAGATATATTAAATTAAAATGTAAGTGTTTATCTATATTATATTTTTTAAAAAATCCCCATTAAACTTTCCAAAACCCTCCCGATGGTGGGGGATCTGCATCTTTTATCTAATTTTTTTTATCTTAAATAATATTTAATTAATAATTAAAAAATTTTATAACTTGTTTTTTATATCTTAAAATTTAACTTGTTTTAATAATTTATTAAATTATAATTAGTTTGACATTATTTAGACTAGGGTTGACAATTCATGTCATGTGTTGGGTTCATGTCGTGTTAGAGCCGTGTCGATTTTTTTCTTCCCCAATCCGAACACGATCCGTGACACGAAAATGACTTCAAACCGCGACACGAACACGACATGAACTCGTAACGGGTTGACACGACACGAACCGAACTTGACCCGCGACACGAACTGAACCCGCGATATGAATTTGATCCAAATTGGACCCAAATTGAACCTGCAATTAATTTGAATTTGAAACAAAAACCAATTCAATTTAAGTAAATTATATCCAAAATTCATAAAAAACCTAGAAGAATAATAATTTACCTTCAATAAAAACATAATATTGACAAAACAATAAGTTTTAAGAATTGACCCGAGTTGTGTTCGGGTCACCCGAAATTGACACCGAAAAACGGGTCGTGTTCGGGTTCTACGGGTCTAACCCGAACACGATCCCGTTTTTATCCGTGTCAATTTCGGGTCATCCGAATTTGACCCGCCCCCTATTTGTCTCAACTCGAACCCGCGAAATTCGTGTCATTTTCGAATCGTGTCATCGTGTCGCGACCCGTATTGCCAACCCTAATTTAGACCATCAAAATTGAACGGGAGATGTCATCCCAGCCTCCCCTTCCCACGGTGACCCTACCCTCAACCGACGTTGAGCCCTCTCGCAACCCCTCCTCTCCCTGCCGCGACACGATTCGCCCCACCTCCCCACATGAGTTTTTGGGTTTTGCCCCCACCCCGCCCCACCCCGCCGTTGCGACTCAGTTCGCCCCCCTCCCCCCGTGAGTTTCTGGGTTTTGCCCACCCTCCCGCCCACTAGATATGGAGGTCACGATCGCAACTGGCCTCGTTTCGTTTGCACGATGTCGGCGATGTCGCCGGATCTCGTCGCTGGCTGCTGGGGGCTCACCTGCTTGCGGCGGAGGCAACGGCGGCATGGCCAGAGGCGTAAGAGAGCTTCCCCTTCTCCGGTGACTGCTCTGCCTCCTTCGTCGGCCGGTGAACTAGAAGATGACCGGATGAAGAGACTTTTTTTTTTAATCCTTTTTTGCTCTCATGGGTTTTGCAAGAATTTCATGTGGTTGGATGCACTATAAGTTTTGTGTGCATAATAAATCTAAACCGTACAAGTTAAATCTAGTGGTCAAATTTTTGACCCCATCCGTGGGTCATAAAAAAGACTTTATTGTAGAACTCTCTTTTTTTATTTAAAAAAAAAAAAAAAAAAAAAAAAAAAAACCTTTCTTTGCGAAGAGGACGCCAAAATCCCCTAAAATCGGTAATCTAAATTGGCACAACGAGGAGAAAAGCACCAGAGCTAAAATTCCGAGAAACGACAAAAAGCTCTCAAAATTCAATCGAGTCTTCTAGGGATTCAGGTTCAATATTTTCGCAAATCAAATTTAAACTTTTTTTCTGGGAAAATTTATACTTTAAATTGGATTTCTTTTTTTTTTTTTTTGTGAATTTATTTGGTTCAGTAATTGTGAAATGCGCTTAACTGGATTCTGCGTTAGGGTTCCCACTTCCTGGAAGTGAAGGATTGGGGTGATTTTATTTCTCACATTTTCTCAGGAACCAATCAGTAAATGAGTATATTTGGAACTTGAAAAAGGGACTAACTTTCTTGAAGGCGGTGTACTGTGAGAATTGAGAATTCAGACGATGAATCGAAAACAAACTAGTTGCGCTCTTTGCGAGAGTTCGAATCAGCCTTCAATTTGCCTCATCTGTGTCAATTACAAGTATAATCTCCATTCATTATTGGGTTTTTCAAGTTCGTAACTGGATTTCTCAGTTTTTTTTTTTTTTTTTTTTTTTTTTTCTGAGCATGATTTTATATGGTTGTTTATTTGCCCAGATTAACCGATCATTACAACACCTTAAAAGCAAAGAAGAGTTATCGGGATTCGTTATATAGTAGATTGGAAGAAGTGCTTCTGGCAAAGGTTTAATTTTTATTTTATTTTATTACGGTTTGCCTTACCCCAACCCAACCACCACCACCCCCCCCCCCCTAAAACTCTTTATGAAGACTTTGGGCTGATTTATGAGCATGAATTTATTTTTTATTTTTTATTTTTTTACTTGTTTCTTTTTGCTTTTCTTGAATGCCAAAATTTCGGGCAAGAATGATAGTAGACTCAGCTTAAAGACCCAGAATAACAAAATGGAAATGTTTTCCAAGTTAATGTGTTATGGATAACTGAATAAAATCCGCTTTCTCCGTTTATGGGACAAAAGGGCATTTTTTTCACACAAAACTTTTATGGTACCTTAAACAGGGGAAGGCAGATGATCAAGTAAGTTGGAGAATGTCTCAAAATGAGAAGCTTGCAAAGTTAAGGGAGACGCATCTCCATAGTAAAGAACGACTTGTACAAGGTGCTGTAGCAGTTGGTGTGTCGGTCGGTCTTAAATTTAATGTAGTTGAGGAATTGTTGATATGTGACTTTGGAAGATCTTAATGTTTTACAGGCAAGGCTAAGGTTGAGAGATTGCACTATGATCTAAAAGTGAAATCTGGGGTGCTTGAGTCAGCTCGTTCTATGGTATGATGTGCTTTTGTTGTGTAAAATGCGGCATTTTATTGCTTGAAATACTTGTAAGATGACAGAATTTAACTTTGCTACTGTTCTATCCTTTTTGCATTTTTTTCCCTCTTTGCAGTTGGAAAACAACCGCATGGAACAACTGGAGAAGTTCTTTCCGAACTTTACTTGCACTCAGACCTTAGGACACGTGAGGGTTATCAAAATCCCTTTGAATTATTTTTTATTTTAGATTTTTACTTGCACTCGGAATTTAATTTAATTTATTATTTTTTTTTTTTACTGCAGATGGCGATTACCTCTGAACGCCTTCATAAACAATCTGTAGTTATAAAACAAATATGCAAATTGTTTCCCCAACGTCGGGTAAGCACTTTAATTATAGATTTCTCTTGATTTATGAATATGAGGGTATAGTTGGCTGAAAAGTGCTAATAAGTATGCGTGTCTTTTTATGTTTTTTTTTTTTCCCCTGAAAATGAAAGGATTAATATGATACCTCTCTATAATATCATTTATAAGTACACCTTAAAAAAGTACCTAAATGCTGTTGTTTCAAGGCAGGGTAGCTTATGTTTGAGCTTTAAGACCTGCAAGTTTAGATACATTATTCTGGTTTGTGTTAACTTGCAGAAGTGTAGAATGATAGATCTCCTATTTTGATTCAATTCCCTTTCCAGTAGTGCATTAAAGGCAAAACTCTGCACATACTGATGTTGTTTAGAAATCTAAATGGTACCCATTCTGCATTTTAGGTGATAGATGGGGAGAGGAAAGATGGGTCCAGTGATCAGTATGATCAAATTTGTAATGCACGCTTACCGAGAGGGCTTGATCCACACTCTGTTCCATCGGAAGAACTCTGTGCCTCACTTGGGTATTCCTATGATCATGCCTCTAGAGAACTTATTGTTTCCATATCATCTTGCTGAACTTCACCATTAATATTCAAATAATATCTTGAGCATACAGTTTGTCTCAGTTGTAAAATCTTAATGCCTTTGTTTTGTTTCTATGCTTTCCACATTTCATTGATCACCATGGTTGGAGAACAGATACATGGTGCAACTCCTAAATCTTGTTGTTCGAATTTTGGCTGCTCCAGCTCTTCATAACTCAGGTTTTGCGGTATGTGATGCATCATTCTCTCATGTATAAAATTCATCTAATTCCCGATTAAGACCAAAAGTGTCTGCATCTTTCCTAACCATCTAGTTTTACCATAGGCCAAATCAAAAGGGGTTTGGGAGTAAAGAGGCTGATGCTCATCTTCTATAAACATCGGGTTACTTGAAAATGTTTGGCAAAAAATGTCACTACTTCCATCAAATATATTTTGTAATGTTCAATACCATTATTGGATTTCTGTTGTTCTGTGTTTTACTGAGATATTCTTATTTAGGGTTCTTGCTCTCGGATATGGCAAAGAGATTCTTATTGGGATGCACGTCCTTCTTCTCGAAGGTATTCGATCAGACATATTGTTTAATATGATGCCTTGGGATTCTTGTTGGACTAAAAGAAATTTATGTTATGCAGTAATGAATATCCCTTGTTCATCCCGCGCCAAAACTATTGCTCCACTAGCGTGGAAAATTCATGGTCGGATAGAAGCTCAAGTAATTTTGGTGTTACTTCAATAGAATCAGAGAGGAAGGTTCGCCTTGATTCTTCAGGAAATAATAGCTTTAACTATTCCTCAGCTTCTCCACATTCTGTTGAAACACACAAGGACTTGCAGAAAGGCATATCACTTCTCAAGAAAAGCGTGGCATGCATAACAACAAACTGCTATAATTCATTGGGCCTTGATGTCCCGTCCGAGGCATCTACTTTTGAAGCATTTGCAAAATTATTAGCCACATTATCTTCATCTAAGGAACTTCGCTCCGTTTGTTCCATAAAATCAACCTGCTCGAGGTAAATTATCCACAAATGTCTTATTTTGAATATTGCCCACTAATCATCTTTTGTTTGTTTCTTCTTTTGTTTATATATTTTCTTTTTCCATCTGAATACTGCCAATAGAAGAGGTTAATTTTACATTTCCATTATTGGAACTTTTTCGTCATCTTGTCACTTCCTAGAAAAGGTCATCTTAATACTGGGGTGCTAGTTATTACTAACATTTACAGATGATCAAAGTATTACAATTTGTTACTGTAATCTTCCTTGTATCAGATTTCTTCACAATGATATTCTCGTTTAAGCAGATCAAACAAGCAAGTTCAGCAGTTAAACAAATCTGTATGGAATGTGGATTCTGCCTTTGCCTCAACCACACTACTGGACAGTGCACATACAGTGATATCAATGGTATTAGATGGTGATGCAATTCTTATTTTTGTTTCAATCCCCGAGTTTATTGCTAATTGACTTTTTTGTCGTCTAAATTTTATTGCTTTTTCATGCTATTCTCCGTTTGACAATTAAAGTTCAAGTTCTTCTCCGATATGGCTTCCGGGGGATTCTTCCCCAGTTTGCATAATTTCGTGTCTCTCCCTTGCATCTTCTTTCTTTCGTTATACATATTTTTTGTGGTTCACGTAAGAAGTCAGTTGGGTCGGGAAATAAAAACCATAAAGTTTTATCAACAAGGTGATCTCTAGAAGATGCAAGACAGCAATAGCGCCACTTCTATCGTTGTCCCCAAAATGTTAAGAAGCGTGAAGTGGGCTTTTAAGAGTTTTCTTCTTTCGCAATCTTGTACTACTACTACGTATGTTATTCTTGGGTTTGGAGTCAGGAGTGAGTTGGTTTTTCGGAGTGGAGGAATAGATCATTATATGATTGTATTAAGCAAAGAGAAACAGTATGCTATCTGAGAGTGTGATGCTACTTTATTTAGCGCACGAGTACGCCGAACTTTTTGTTCATATATTTTTTTTTCCTGGGCTTTGCAGAGGAACATCAGTGAAAACAACCTTCCTAATCCTGCCACCAGCTTTCTTTATGCCATGGAATCTGATGTTGGAAAGAATGAATTCCTTATCGAAGGATGGGATCTTGTGGAACATCCGACTTTTCCTCCTCCCCCATCGCAAGGCGAGGATGTTGAGCATTGGACTCGAGCCATGTTCATTGACGCCACGAAGAAATGACTCAGTCACATGGGTTTTTTCTTTTTATGACAAGTAAGCATTTGTATGTTTTTCTTCTGATGTAAATAACGCTGAGATAATTTTAATCACATTGCTCGTAATGAACAAAGTCGAATGCTGAAAACGGAAAATCTCTTTCATATGATTGTCTAGAACTTGCCTTTTGAGTTTTCCATAGAGTAGAATCTGTATATTCAGAACGAAGGATTAACATTCTCCCCCTCTTCTCCCCCACCCCCCCCCCCCCCCCCCCCCCCCCCAAAAAAAAAAAAAAAAAAAACATCACAGGTTTGGTAAGGAGTCACCCAACTAAGAAAACCGGTGGGCACGGGAGAATTGAGTCATAGAACTCTTACCATGTTTGTTCTCTCATGTTTTCGTGTAAATAGATAATTGTTTGTGTACATAAGAAAGGTTTCAATTTTAATCTATTTTGAAGATGAAAAATATTATTGATTATCCAGTAAGTCAAGAAAATTGACATTGACTGGGAACTGCGGAAAGGGTGTCGTTGTAAAAACTGGCTTTTGGCCTGATGTATTCAACTTCTATAGACCGTTTCCATCGAAGGAATGTTTCAGGCTAACACATGTTTAAGCAGACTCGATATATTATTATATTTTTATCTAAAATTTAATTGCATTTACCTGGAAAAGCACAAAAATGGTGGATGGAAAAGTAATGTGTGTGTGTGTGTGTGTGTAAATTGACTAAAAGAACGATGAAATGACTAGAAAATTGAAATTAGCTTCGTAAACCATGCAATTATCTTGTTCTAGAATAACAGAAATCCTGAGAAAGCAGTGGGAAATTATCTTCTTCAAATATATATTACAACGAAATATGCTTGCTGAAATACAGAGAAAGCAGCCTAGCTAGACGGTTCTTAGCTCATAAGAGTTAAACTGCCGACGCATAACATTTTGGAGTAGTAATCTTTCAGTTTCACTTCTTCCTCTTCTTTGGGGGCTGAAGAGCCTCCTCTTCCCCGTCGTCTTCCTCATCATCAGGATCTTGATCGTCTACAATATCTTCTTCTTCATCCTCGTTTCCACCTTCATCATCCTTATCTTCGTTATCTTCATTGTCATCACCGTCCTCATTATCATTGTCATCATCATTCTCGCGGTGGTCATTATCATCTTCGTCGCCTTCGTCGTCCCCATTTTCCTCACCCTCTCCTCCACCATCCACTCCTCCAGGCCCTTCTTTGGAATCATTGCCATCGCCGTTGCCGTTGCTGTTGCTATTGGGATTGTTTCCACCACCTCCGCCCTCCTCAGAAGAAAAGTCCTCCTCACCGTCTCCCAATCCACCGTCCCCGCCTCCGTCAGTGTCATCGTCCCTATCTTCCCCGTTCTCCCCGGCATCAACTGCTTTGGATTGGTACTCGCGGTTGTAGTCTCCCCCGCTTTTGGGTCCGGAAATTGTTGGCATCTGAAAGAACTCCTGAAACCATCGGATGAAACACTCAAGAACTTGGAGGTCATGCAAGCATGGAAATAGTATACTGTATTAATAAAACGACACTCAAAAAGTGTTGATATTTTTCAGTCTCAATCTTGCTAAGCCGAGTGTTGGTCACATGGCAAAAACGAAAGAAAAAAAAAGGGTAATCAGGAAAAGAGGACGAGGAACGATCTAATTAGTGGGAATAGTTAGAGTTTCATAGTGATGAAAAGGCCAACATAGCTTCACACAATTCCAATTCAAAAAATTAAAAAAATATATATGTGTACTAAGGTTTTGGGGCGCCAAGTAGTTGTAGAAAATAAGAGCAAAGTCATTGCAAAAAAAATAAAAACAAAAAAAAAAAGCAAAAAAAAACAAACAAAAAAAAAAAAAAGAGCAAAGTGGAGATCGCTACTTGCCCCCCTAAATATAAATAATAGACGACCACATAGACCAACAAATGCATATTCATTGGTAGTTGAACTTGTAAAAGATTTTGTTGTGCAACAACAGGGACCCAAATTCCACCAAAAAAAAGGAAAAAAAAAAAAAAAAAACACACACACACACAACAACAACAACAACAGCAACAACAACACCCAAAAGGCTAACTGTGCAATGTCCTAAATTAGATCGAGATTGGCCCCAAAAGGGCACCTTTTTGCTTTGCTTGTAGGGCGGGGAACCTTATCCTTAAAAGGGTTTTATTTATTTTATAGCATTAAGAGAGAGAGAGAGAGAGAGAGAGAGAGAGAGAAGATTTATGCGAGAATATGAAAAAATAAAATATCTTATTGAAAATACTATTTTTTCAGCTTTTTACTGTACATTGTCTGATTTGTTTTTTTATTATTATTTTGACGTGATTTTTACCTCTTGACGAGATATTACCATATAAAGATCCGAAAAAGAACAATCTATATCCGCACTATGTCTTTTATTTAAAAAAATATATTTACTCTTCTCAACTAGGACCGATTTATTGTCTTAACAATGACCTCTAGAAGAGTAGATCAAATCACATGGGACAAGATGGACTAGGATGTAGATTTACAAATGTGTTAAATTCTACTTCCCATCGTGTTAAACTATATTATCTTCAATCTTTTTACCAGAAGACAAATATAATATTATCTTCCCAATAACTAAAAAACTGTAAACTTATGCCACCAAAAATAAACTAAAACTAAACTAAACTGGAAAAAAAAAAAAAAGATTGTATTTTGTCTGGACGAATTGGATGTTTTCCCCCTTTCTTTTCGGAAAAGGCCAACTATAAGGATTATAATATTATTCTCTCAAAACTAGGACCCACTGAAAACCCCCAGTAAAGTCACACACAATAAACCATATCTTATGTTTCACTCGGATTTTTTTTCCACTCTCCCAGAAAAAATAAAATAAAATAAAATAAAATTGCAAAAAATAAAAATAAAAATAAATAAAATAAAATCCAACTTCTGACCTACCCAACCAGAAAAAGATAACAAAAACACAAACACAATTTTCAAACTCAGAAAAAAATAATAATAATTTAAGGAAATAAAAAGAGAATAATGAAAGCTTTACTTGAGCCGAGGAAAGAAGGGCCACAAGCATAGCTGAGGTAAGCATGGTGGTGGTGGTGGTAGTGGCTGGAGTTGTAATAGCACCCACGGCGCACGTTAGCAAAGAGCCCTGGTTGACAGCCATGATAACTACACCGGTTTCAGTTTTGGTCTCCATTTGTACGGACACTTTTACCCCCCCGTCAAGTTTCAACCACGAGACAATATCACTCACCAACCGTCAGATCTGTTCCCCCTGCGGTCCCACCGTTAGATCTTCCCACTAAAACACAAAAACAAGAGAAACAAGATATTTTGATTTTTATTTTTGTTTTTATTTATGAACTGCGAGCTTCAGGGTCGGAAACGGAAGAAATCGGAGAAAGTAGAGAAGAAAAGACGAAAGAAAATTGCTAAATTTGTTTGAAGTCAGATCTGAGAGGAAAATGTCCAAAAAAACGATAATTGTGAGCAAAGAAAATGAACAAGAAAGCTGCGAATCGCCGGGAAAAAGTCAGAGAAAGTGCGAGAAAATTTCTTAAGCGTAGAACCTGAAAATTCACATGGAAAGGGAAATTTCACCGTACCTGCTAATACTGATATAGAGAGAGAAACACAGAGAGAGAGCAAAGTGAGAATTTGTTTAAAGTCGGAACCTTGTTTGTTCTACTTGCGAGTCAATTCCAAGAGTCAGTAAGCTAGCGTTGAAATAACTCTTATTCTGGGCCGTTTGATTTTGATCAGACGGACAAGGAGGCACTCTCTTGAGGAAAGAACCTCTCAGGCTTTTAGCTAGAGAGAGAGAGAGCGAGAGACAGAGGACTGCCCGCACAGTTTGGAGTCAGTGGAAAGCAGGCCAATGGGCAGTGACAAAGGTCTCATGATAATCGGACCGTGATGTGAATTTACCAAAAGGCCCTTCTGAATGGTGTGGAAAAAAAAAAGAATTCATTCCTTCCATAAAAGAATTCTACTTTATCTTGAGCAACCAAAAAATATATATATATATATTTTTCTCTTTAGGTTATATTTGATAAGAGGGATGGAGAGGAAGATAGACGAGAGTGTTGGAGTCATAGAAAGGGTTGTAGGAATCCCTTATATTGTTTAGTAAGAGAGAGTTAAAAGGATATATAATAATTATTTATATAATTATTATATTATCTATTTATAAAATCTTTTGAAAATTTTTTTGAAGATAAAAATATTTTTTCATTGAAAAGACAAGGAAAGCTTGCATCCTTCCATTGTCCCTCAATGGAAGGATGCAAAATGGTGGGTTCAGATGGAGAAGGCATCCCTCCATCTCTCCTTTCCTTCCTCTCTTCCCTCCAAGCAAACAAGGAAATGTGTGTCTCCCTCCACCCCTCTCCCTCCATGTCTCCCTCCAACCAAACACAGCTTTAAATTAGTATTAGGAACACATTCTTTGTATAACCGCTTTTTAACTTTACTTTTTAAGGCTAAATTCAAATAAATGCAAGGAATATAAGTTATCTTAATCATTTAGAATTTAAAATGTGATATTATTCTTGAGTTTATCAAACAATTTATTATTAATCTTTTTATGATAAAAACATTAATAAAATGACCGAACGAAACACAGGAGACTCATATAATAGATAAGTGAAGGGTAATTTGATCAAATAAATGTTGCACGAATGATTTGAATTGGATTTATGTTACCCAAATGATCCAACAAACGAAAATCATAATGTTTAATCAATTAAGTATCATGGTTCCAGTCTAATTTACTTGTCTAATCTACCATCTAACTATTATTTGATCAAATTATCCTCCACTCATGCCTTATATGAGCCTTACTTATTTCATTTCGTCATTTTTTTTAATACTATTTCTCTCACATAATGACCAATAATGAACTGTTTAATAAATTGGAGTGCTAATAATTTAAAATCTTAAGTTTTAAAAGGATAAAATAGACAATATATAATTTTGAAGGACTAAAATTACTTTTAAGCTAGCATTTTAGACCACCGAAACCGTAATTTTTTATGAAGACAATCTAATGATTGATATCGTGCTCTTTTTGAAGTTTCTCCTGTCAAAAGAAATTATTATTATTATTATTTTTTTTTTTCAGAAGTTGACGACAACCTTGTTCTTTCATATAATTATAATCCCTTTGCACTTTGAACCAACGCCCAACTCGAAATTTCAACTTACTTTTTTGTTTTAATTGTGAATTGTATCTTTATAAAACCTCCGTATTTAAATTTAATTTTAATTAAATTATATATTTTTATTTTATTTTTTATTTTTTTTTATAAAAAATTAATAAAATTTATAACTAATTTTTAAAAAATTAATCCATTCTAATATAAAATTTTCATCTCCAACTAATTCAACAAACAGAACAGAGATAAAGCCATTATTAAAGGGTTTTTTTTTTTTTTCCTTAAAAGAAGTTTTTTATTAGTATTAGTATCAAATCGATATCCTTGTCGGACATTCTGATGATATTGTTATTGATCACTTCGGTCAAAAATAGTAGACAATCATGATGACATGGTATACAATATGTGTCTTGTTACTAGAAAATAAAACATTTGCTCACAAAGCTACACCTTTTTTTTTTTTTTTTTTGGCGTGACCTAAATGCTTGCAGGTTTTTCTTTGGTGTGGTTAAAATGGTTGAATAGATTAACAAATAAAAAAAAATGTTGAAGAGGGTCAGTACTTAGTATGATAGTCAGTGGTTGTTTTCTTTTGTGCTGGAAAAGAACTTGGGATGGATTAGTGACTTGAATTAGATTTTTTTTTTTTTTTTTTTTTTTGTAATTTCATTTTCTTCCTTAAAAAAAAAAAAAAAAACTGCCAAGGGAGTTGAATGAAAATAAGTAGAATCAATTACTTGCCCCATTTGGTTGATTAAGTGAAGTTCATATTTATGTACAGTAGGATATATCTTTTGATAATGCACATTAAAATTATATCGAAGTAAAAAGTATTAAATGAGATAATTTTTTATTTTAAAAAATTTCTTCTCTCAGGATTTGAATTCAAGACTTTAGGACGTTGAAAAATAACTCATAGAAACAGAGTTCTATTAATGGGATATTATTTCTTTTATCCTGCGGTGGACTTAGGGGGAAAAAAAAAGTTCCATCAAATTATATATTAAAAAAGGTTTTAACATTATAAGGAGAAATATATATATATATATATATATATATTTATATATAACGTTATCTGTACACGAAGATGAGTCTTTTTGAATTTGGAAATTAAATAAGAAAGTAATAATGCCAGGTGTATTTTGGAAAAATAAAATATATATATATATATATATATATATTTTCCCTATCATCCTTGAGTTAATCTTGCGTTAATTAGAGCGCCCTATCCATCTATATTTGATAGGAAAATGAAAATATTGATTTGTGCTCCTAACGCCATGAATGTTGCTCTGACAAAGGACATTGTTCCCCCACCTAATGAATCCCAACTCTTTGGACACGACCACTTTTAGGACCACAAAGAAAATAGAGAAATAAAACGGAAAGGAATACGAGTACTTTGACAATAATATGCGTTTTCAACCCTAAGGGAGAGGATTTTTTTTTTTTTTTTTTTTTTTTTTTTTACCATATCGGTAAAGTAAGTTTTATAATTGTATTATGCTTTTTTTTTTTAATAAGAAGAATATTCATCGATTTAATAATTAAAATTTTAAAAATCTAATGTATTTTATTGATAAGACAAAATAACGTGTCTTATCATAAAATTAAGGAATACAATCCCAAATGCTAAAGGGGGATTAATTATACCTTAGGAAATCATAGAAAGTCTCGACAAAATTCGAAAGGCATATATTCTTTAAGCACTTTTGACTCTACTGTTTTCTTCACTCTACCACCAACTTGAAGCAAACATTCATAACTTTTCATGCCAAAAGCTATGCTCCTCATATGCAAATTCAATTTATCGGAAAAGGAATTTTCTTTTTACGACTTTTTGAGCATCCCCGTGGCCCTACTTTTATATACATGCATGTATACATAGTGGGAGCATATATATATATTTATATATATATGTATACTATCATATATATATATTTATACATAGTGGGAGCATATATATATTTATATATTTATATATTTATTTATTTATTTATTTATGTGTATGTATATATATATATATATATATATTTTGAACTTATGTATATATTTCTTTGGAGTGAAATGAGTTTCTCTTAACCAATTGAGTACTTGAAATGAAATACTTATACAAAAAATCTATTTTTAGAGTCTCATTTTAAAATATGTTCCTTTTTTGATAATATTATGTAAATGTTCATTTCTAAAAAAATAATTACTTGTAGTATCTATTTTACCATTTTACTATATTTAACATCATTTTGCTTAATTATGATTAATATTTTTTTTCCATATTTGTTCATCATTATTGTAACTTTATCTCAATAACTAGTTCTTTATTATAGTGATGGCTTATTAGTACAAGTAAAGTTTTTTATAAACATATTTCTTAAGTATGATTTAGATATCTTATAAATCTTTTTTTTTTTTGTATCATTTAGATTATTTATGATAATTGTAACATTATTGTGATAATTTATTTATTTATTTATTATTATTATTAGTATTGTTTTAATAGTTAGTTTCTAAAGTTTAAATGTGTGATGAAATTGTTTATTTCTTTATGATTATTACTATATCATTATGATATTTTTTTAAATGTTATGCTTTTTTTTCTTTATGGTATTACTATATCTTTATGATGTCATTTTCTTTATGATAATTAATATATCATTATGATGTTTTTTTTTAAGTGTTTCATAGTTCTTTACAATATCTATTTATTTTTTTATATGTTCATTGTAAATTTTATTTTAATGACTAATTATTTATTATAATGAATGTTTTTCATATATCTTGTTTAGTTTTACACTTTTTTTTTTAGAGATTTTTTGTTTCCTTTTTTAATCAATTCTTTATTTTTTTTTAAGTATCAATTTAGATATTTATGTAAATAAAAAAATAGATATTTTTTAAATCATAATATTCAATTTAAACATTTATGTAAATAATCCAATTAAAATTGGGTTAACAGACGTTAGTCTGGCCCAGTTAGTTAGAGGCTTAGAGCTATGGGTTGGGCTTTTTGAAGGACTTGGTTTTTTGAGAAATGCCCAAAAAAAAAAAAAAAAAACACACATTTATGAAATATTACATTTATAATGACTTCACGATTTTCATGCTCTTGCTATGTGAAAAATATAAAGTAGTCAATAAAGTAAAAATCTGAACTAGTAATTGAGTGGGGCAAAAATGCTAAACATGTGCATTAGAGGGACCTTTTTTTTTTTTTTTTTTTTTTTTTCAACCTTTGGGGGTGGGGAGATTCAAACTCTACAATTTTAAGTAGAGTTAGTTATGGTATCACCGCTAGGCTATGCCCGCAAACAAAAAGACTATTTCCAAAATTTTCTTACTTGATAACTAAACTAATTTTATTTAGGGAGAAATAAGTAAATAGCATTTTTCTCAAAATATAAATGGTAAAGGGGACAGTATATTTCTCCTAAATAAATTATTTATACCTTAAGTTTTTTTTAAAAAATGTACTATTTGCAGTGATTTTATTTTCATTTTTGCTTATACATGACGTGATTTTTTTGGTGCCTATTACCCTTTTTTTTATTTTTATTTTTTGACGTTAAGGTTGTTATGAACGCTTCATCTTGTGATGAAATCGGATATTAAATTGTTGTTAAACTATGCTGCAATCACTACTAGAGTTAATGTTCTGTTTGCTAATTCTTTAAGATATTGGAGGCTTCTTTGCTTATGATTTTATTCATGTGAGCTACATAGTTTTGTCAAGAAGAAAACTTTTCCTTCAAATCAAACGAACCGAGGGAAACAAAAGTAATAAATAATTAAAGAATAAATAAAATGAATGTGTGAAAACAGACACTAGAAGCTCACTGAGCTCGTCCGTCGCAATTGGTATTTGAAATTGGGAACGTTGGTATTTTGACTCGCAAAGAGTGTATCCAATTTCTGCAACCAACAAATTTAAAACAACAAGAAAAAGAGAATAAAAACATATTATCAATTCATTGGTCAACAAATTTGTTTAACAAATAATTAAAAATTAAGAATAAATATGTAAAAAATGTGCTTGATACAAAAGAAAATCAACCATTATCTTGAATTTTACATTCTAGAACAGCCAAAAAGAAAAAAGTAGATTTGGTTTGAGAGTTCTAGCTCTTAGTGCTTCTAATTCGAATGCGTTACAAATGCTCAAACTCTTTTATATTCACGCATACTATAGGAGTAGCATTGTCATTGATATACTTTTTCCGGTGTATGGAAGGATATTCAGAACAGTGTTGTATATTTATGAACATTAGATATGAATAAAAAAACATCAAATTAAAAGTATGTAAAACTGACATATAATCAAATCCTCTATTGGTATGGTCTTTTTTTTCATGATGTAAACATTGGTAAGGGTATGAAACTAACTTCCCGGTAAGGTTTTGTTTTTAATCGTTAAAATATATATCAAGTTCTATCAATTTTTATATATATATATATATATATATATTTTTTCTTTTTATGATTTTGATAAGATCTAATATTAAAAAACTTGTACTACTAATAGAATACCCAGTCTTGAAAGCTCCATTCAACGAATTCTATCTCTTAACCCCTCTCTTTGTGTCACCCCCCTCCCTCCTTTCCTCAATTATATATAAAGTTTCAAGTTTGTAATAATTTGCATGAGAATTCTACCATAGGGTATAAAAATTGATAGGGTTATATTTTCAATGTCAAATAGATATTAAATTATGTTAAGTTATATATATATATATATATTTTTAGTTTTGATGTGATTTTAATTAGATTTAACGTTCAAAAATATATATTATCAATAAAAGTACTCTATCACATAAAACTCCTTTTTGCAATTATTGAATTCCACCAAAGCCCAAAATTTCTCTAAGAAAAATTCAACATTCTCATTGCATATTTGATTTTGATCCAAGGATTGACATAAATGATGAGAACAAAACAACTACGGAAAATAGTTCAGACAAAGCTTTGCCATTTGTGGTACCTTACTCTTTTTGAGCAAGCCATTCAGCTTCTTCAAGCGATACACTTCCTCCTCCAACCGATTAGTATGGGCCTTAAATCATCCAAACAAAATACCCCATTTAGAGATTAAAAATTACGAAAAAAAATTTAATAACTCATGTGTCACCTAATTGTGGTACTGGCGATCACCAAAACTGGCGATCACTAGAACTTTTTGAGTTTAGAGCTATTGTCTCATTTTCTCGTATCAATATCTATTCTCTCAATAGTGTTTTGATAACTCATCTATTTGGTTAAAAATGTTTAGTACTCGTCATTTTTTATGTGATAATGAAATATAAAATTCAGAACAGCAGATCTCAACTCAGAATTTTTGGACTCCACGCCCTTCTCTCTATTCGGAGCAAAGATGGAAATATCAAATACAGATTTTGCAAAAATATCAATGAAATACAGTAGAAACAATGAAATATGGTAAATATGGTAAAATTGACGTAAAATGTGAAAATCTATCATCAAACACTGAAATCAGACATCTACAAAAGTAACAAAATTTTTTTTCCCTTAATAAATCAACACTAGTACTTGAAATCAAGTCTGATTATCACTGGCTTTAAACTTTTTATTAATTAAGAAGAGAATGTGATTTAATATAATTTAATTCAAAAAAAAAAAAGAAGAGGCACCAAAGTAAAACCTGCTTTCTTGCTCTTGACCTAGCGGCGGACTCACGGTTCTTGATCATCCTCTTCTGCCTCTTCTCAATACTTTTCTCCTTCAAAATATCCAAAGACCACTGGCGCCTTTTCTCCGCCTGAGAATCCGACGACGATACGGGAAACGCCGGCACAGAAGAACCAATCTTGTTCTCCGAATAACCGACGTCCAAAACTGAGTTCTCATACTCCGAAACCGGACAATAACCCGAATCCACCCCTGTCATCTGCTGCTGCTGTTGCTGCACGGACGCCAACTGAAACTGCAGCCAATCCTGCTGCTCCGACGCCGCCGCAACGATCGGATCAATGGCCATGATCGGCTGCACATTATTGTCCCCGATCGGGCTCCGGTTTTCCAAGCCACTCACACCGCTCCGAGCTAAAAAATTCTCGATCACGCTCGTTTCTCCTAAACCGATCAGCTGTTGCTGAATCTGATTCTGAACCGATTGTTTGTGATCGTCGATCGTTTTAGTTGTACTCAACGCCCCGCTCGAATCGCACTTCGCGAAAAGAAGCGAGGCGGAAGAGGAAGCGGATGAAGAGGGACACGAAGGGTTTTGGTGGTGAAACTGCATTTCTTTATTAATGGATTTCACGTGCTTGAGAAGCTTAAGCTTGTTTGGATTGTTACTAGGCTTTCCTTGGATAGTTCCTTGCAGAGACGGACTACTTGCAACATTTGGAGACACCATAATCTGCAGTTTAAATTTTTATGATAGCCCAAATAGGTGAAAATTCAAAATTGTATTTATTAAAAAAATTAAAAGTTTTTCTCAAAAAAAAAAAAAAAGAAGAAGTAGTTTTCTGGAAGAGAAATCTGAGCCGCCAAAGAGATCTAAGTTAGCCGATAAAAACGGTCCGATTTGTTAAAGATGATCATATATTCAGAGAGAGCGAGAAAGAGTTGTAGTGAGAGAAGAGACTATATCTCTAACAGTAAGATCTGATTTTCTTGCTAGTTTTGTGGAGTTATTATAGTGAACATGAAGTTCGAGGCTCAACAATAAATTAAGAGAGAAAGAAGTAAAGCATAATTAAAAAGAAAAAAAAAAAAAAAAAAAAAAAAGAGAAGTAAGTAGCATTTTTTTAAAGAAAAAAGTAAATACTATTTTTATAATAAATAATTTTTTTAATAAAGAAAAAAGTAAATAGTATTTTTTTTTTGTAATAAATAATTGAAGTAAGGAGAAAAGAAGCAAGCAGCTTAAGTAAATATCAGTTAATTAAAAAAAAGGGGTAAAAAGTAATTTTCAGAAAATAATTAAAGTAATAACATGTTTTTAAAATATTTAGAGTAAATAATAGATTAGGTAAATGATATAAGTACCTCAAATTTATCAATCATTTACTTGATAAATTTACTATTTATTTCAAAATAAAATCTAATTAAAATACAAAACAGTCATTTATATATTAAAAAAAATCAGCTATTTATTTAGAGAAGTTGTCAAAAACCGACCACCCATCTAATTTTTTCTGATAAGATTTTTCCTTTACTCAATCGTGATTTTACTAATCACTTAAAAAAATATTACAAACATATTTAGTGATAATTTGACATTATTTAGTAATTATACGGTGAGATGTTCAGTTTGAAGTTGAAAAAATAAATGGTGGTTGTTAGCATAGCAAATCTGTAATTTTACATTAGAGTTCGAATTCACAACACTCAAATTAAAAGAAGGATAAATTGCTCGGTTGCTGTTGATGCCGAAAATCTCTGGCACAACACCCGATGTGATTGCTTGACTTGGTCAGTCTTGCACAATCACTCTGAACCTGGTCACCTGCAAAAAGGAAGCACCTCGAAGTGATGGGAACACCAATGAGGTGTCCGCTAAGGGTACTCCGATGCTTAAATTAGTAATAATACTGGTGAGCAAGTGGAGTGACAGAGATTTGGCAAAGAAAAATAGTTCATACCTGAATAGGTGGGTTGACCCTCTATTTATAGATGTTTCCCGCAAGCTGAGGTGTTCGGGTGACCCGATTGGGTTGAACTCCGAGTGCTCCCAACGGATAGACATGCTTCAGGCGCACAGACACTGTACGCCTAATAGGTTGGTGGCACATGTCCCCATGGTCTGGTAACGAGGGACACAGAGGCATACTAGTATTGGTAGGGGTGAAAAGTACTGTGTCAGTCTGGCCAGACAACTGGAGTTGTTGACAGGACAGGTGCAGTAGCAAGTGGTGTCATGTGTCAGGTGGCGGATGCGGGATGTCGTGTCGGGGTATTGTCGTCAGCCTGTATGGGGTGACATGACACGGACAGTAAGGGACCCACAAAGTAGGAGGTGCTCAGCAGTTGTTGGGGGAATACTGTTCGTGCTAATAACACGGGCCCGGACCATGTCCCTCTCTGGGTAGGCAATGGGGAGGGGCAAGTTCTCAAGGAAGGGCACCTAACAGGTTTGATCTGGTCTGGTTGGGTGTGCACGACCATGGACTATTTTCCATTGTAGAACTTCATTTATGCAACATCTTCTCTTTGATGGCGAGGCGTGCTCGAGGACCTCAAAAGATTGAGACAATTGATAAAGCTCATTATGAACTATCAACAGCTGCTTTCTAATCTTTTTATGAAATTATGATTTAATCCCTAATTTTTTTTAAACTAAAAGTTCCTTGAAAACTTTTTTTTTTTTTTTTTATTGAATATCCATGAACTCTTTAAAAAGGTACAAAATTCATTTTTCTTAACAAAAGTTAAAAAATAGATGGTACAAATCACTTGTATAACACGTGTAAGTTAAATCATGTAAAATATTTTTTTTTAGTTATCTTTCAATAATAAATTATGTATGATTAAGGTGATACTTTCTATTAATTTTTTGAACTTCGGTTAATGAAAATGACTATTTTGCATATTTTTGAAGAGTTCATGGAGTATGTGAAGAAAAGAGAGAAGAGAGAGAGAGCTGAAATTTTTAGTCAAGAAAAGCTAAAAATCACATGTAAGTTAAATAATGTATATTTTTTTCTTAGGTCATGTTTGGGATGCCATATCCGAATGTCATTTTACTATATGGATTTCAAATTTCTAACTCTACATCAAACTTTTTCTCTCTTTCATTTTCAAAAAACTCAAACTTTAAAAGTCCGTAACTTTCTCATTTCAAATTAGAATGAGATAATTTTTATGTCAAAATGTTCGTAACGACAAGACGAACAAGATAAATTTTTTTATTCATGAACACATTTCAAATTTTTGCACTGTTTTCTATATCACAATATTTTTTAAAAGTTTTTTTTCTAAACACACATTTCCAACTAAATCTATGAAACATTATCTTCAAATATTACCTCAAATGTATCCTTAGTTATCACTCAATAATAAATCATGTGTTTGAACTTTTAACAGACTATTTTGTACCCTTTAAAAAAAATTATGGAGTTTTTAGTCAAAGAAAAAAAATATTAAGAGTCAAATCATAATTTTGTAAAAATATTAGAGACCTATAAGACAATTTACCTTAAAAAGACTCAATTTTTTTTAATAAGGGAAAAAAAAAACTTTGCTTTACGAGCAAGTCAGCCAAAAACCAACCCTTTTCTGGTTCTCTCTCTCTCTCTCACTCACTCACATCACCCAGAAACTATATACATATTGGAACCAATCCTTTTCTGGTTCTCTCTCTCTCTCCCTCACTCACATCACCCAGAAACTATATACATATTGGCTCTCCCTCTCTGTTTGACACAAACACCCGGAATCAGATGGCGATCGCCATGGTAGAGGAGGACATGAGCTTAGAGGACGACCAGTTCGCTTCCATGACTACCGACGACATCGTCAGAGCCTCTCGTCTTCTCGACAACGAGAACCGAATCCTCAAGGTCCATCCGCTCTCTCTCTATCTCTTCTTCTGATTTCTCAGATTTCCATTCTCTGCGATACCTAGGGTTTCCTTTTTTCTTTTACCAATTTCTTTAAGGAATTTGAGTAATCATCAGATTATATAGCCGAAGATTTTCGCAATTTGTGTCAATTATTTCTTAAAAGGTTCTGAATTTGGTTTTTTTTTTTTTTTTTGGTGGGTTTGAAGGAAGAGTTGCAGAGAATAAATTTAGAGTTGGAGTCGTTGAAGGAGAAAATAAAGGAGAATCAGGAGAAAATAAAGCTCAACAAGCAGCTACCTTACTTGGTCGGCAACATTGTTGAGGTATATTTATTGCTCATGAATTTTCAATGCTTTTCCTCTTTTATTGATGAATAATAATCCGGAGTTCTATAAAATTTTGGTTCCGGTTGAAGTTCATTTTTTTTCTGTATTAAATAAATGATTGAGTAGAAGAATTAAGAAGAAAATGAAAAAAAAAAAAAAAAAAAGTTCTTAAATTCAGCTCATTTATCCCCTTATTTGCGTTCTCTCCTGTGTCACTCCAATAATATCATGTCACATATTTAATTAACAAAACCTTTTACTTGATATGATATAATTTTTTAATTGACGTATCATGGTATCATTAGAGGGATGTCAGAGGGATAAATGGATACAGGAGCTAAGTACATATATGATCAATGTATATTAAGGACGAAGTGCCTGTTTTCTGTCTTGAAAAGTATATGCACTCAATCTACTATTTCCCTTTGTTTGCAGATTTTGGAAATGAATCCTGAAGATGAGGCCGAGGAAGATGGGGCTAACATCGACCTTGATTCTCAAAGGAAGGGAAAATGTGTTGTTTTGAAAACATCTACCCGCCAGGTGAACCAATCTTCAAGTGTTATACTCATCTGGATTGTAACTTTTCGTATTTTTTTTCCCGTCCGTTTGATACTAAATGCGATTGTCATTTTTTGAATGGTAGTCGTGTTATGGCTTCCTTTCTCCTACCCATTGAAATCTTGAATTTTGAAGACAATAACTAATTGGCGATACCAATGAGAAAATCTGGAAATGCATTCATAGTGTTTATCTTTCAAATGAAAGAGTCTCAAGAGTCTTCTTACGGTGCTAATCTCTGTATCTCCCTCCTGATTGCAGACAATATTTCTACCTGTTGTTGGACTTGTTGACCCTGACAAGTTAAAGCCTGGAGATATTGTTGGAGTGAACAAAGACAGTTACCTGATTTTGGACACTCTACCATCTGAATATGATTCTCGAGTTAAGGCAATGGAGGTTGATGAGAAACCTACTGAAGACTACAATGACATTGGAGGGCTAGAAAAGCAGGTATGCTCTAAGTTGAGCCATGCAATTTGGAGCATTCCCGAGTTTTGTTCTTAGACTTCTAATGCTTTACTCTTGTACTCAATTTTGGTGTTATTGCTCAGATCCAAGAACTGGTTGAGGCCATTGTTTTGCCCATGACACACAAGGAGCGGTTTCAGAAATTAGGGATCCGTCCACCTAAGGGAGTGCTCTTATATGGGCCTCCTGGTACCGGTAAAACTTTGATGGCCCGTGCTTGTGCTGCACAGACGAATGCTACTTTTTTGAAACTTGCAGGCCCACAATTGGTCCAGGTAAGATATATTGCTACCATTTTTCTTCTTGAGTACTTCATCATTTTTCTATTCTTGACTATCTTTCTTTCTTCACAAATTTCATCTAATGCCTTTTGCTGACTGTTTCACTGAACATGTGTAGATGTTCATAGGAGACGGAGCAAAGCTTGTCCGTGATGCCTTTCAGCTTGCAAAAGACAAATCTCCCTGCATCATTTTTATAGACGAAATTGATGCAATTGGAACAAAGAGATTTGACAGGCAAGTTATCATTTACATTCATTTCAGTTTTACTACTTTAGATTTTATCTGAACATGGAATTGCGAAGTTCAATGGCCTCCCTCAATAAACTATTCCAACTTTGTTTTCTACAGTGAAGTGAGTGGAGATAGGGAAGTGCAACGAACTATGTTAGAATTGTTGAATCAACTGGATGGCTTCAGCAGTGATGACCGTATCAAGGTTTGCCTGGCTTGTTGTTTCTTTTCATGCAATGGGGAACAGATAGAAGACTTTTTTTTTTTTGGCTTCATCAATATGATTTCCTAGTGTAGTGTGTCAAACGATGACCTACAGTAATCAGGCAATGGAAAAGATGATGCTAATTTCTGATTAGGAACATAATCATAGTGTTATTTTAAATCAGGTGATAGCTGCAACAAATCGCGCTGACATTCTGGATCCTGCACTCATGCGTTCTGGCCGTTTGGATCGTAAAATTGAGCTTCCACATCCTAGTGAAGAAGCGAGGGCTAGAATCTTGCAAGTATAGCCTTTCAGAATTGGTCTTCTTGCAATGTCTTTGTTTTATGGAACATTCTTATTGAATGTTTCTTTTCCTATCTTGTAGATCCACTCCCGAAAAATGAATGTTCACCCTGATGTTAATTTTGAAGAACTAGCTCGATCCACTGATGATTTTAATGGTGCGCAACTGAAAGCTGTTTGTGTGGAGGCAGGCATGCTAGCTCTTCGTCGTGACGCAACTGAGGTGCTCTATCCTTATCTTTTATGATTTTTGAATTCACTTTTAGAAATTGGACATAAGGGCTGCCCCCTAGTTCCAAATATTTTTTGAGTAGCCAAGAAAAATAACTACGATCCAATGCCAGGTGAACCACGAAGACTTTAACGAAGGCATCATACAAGTTCAGGCTAAGAAGAAGGCGAGCTTAAACTACTATGCATAAGCGGGATCCAATTTGAAGTAGTCCATGTTCGATTCAAGTTTAGGCCTTGTTGAAATATAAAACTATTGTTAGTCCCCCTCTTAACAGCTTAAACTTTTGGGAGAATTGGTAAACTATCATGGTCTCAGAGTGGGAGGTTCTGAGTTCGAACTCCTGCAATTGCACTATTTAACCCCTTTATTATAATTGCGTGTTGGACCTTTAATGTGTTTCGGGCTTTGGCCTGCACGTGAGGGGGAGTGTTGAAATATAAAACTATTGTTATCCTAAATCCTAACAACTTGAGCTGTTGGGAGAATTGGTAAACTAATGGGCCTAAAGAAAAACCGAGGCTCGAAGCTCTTTATGTTTTTGGAATGAAGTTTCTATGGAAATGGTTTTGCAAAATTTTCTAGAGGCTAGTTGAAGGCATGTCAAAATACTAGACCAATATGCCTCCTAACATAGCTTTGTTTTTGTTATTCTCTTCTTGTCTCACACTCGCTAGCCATTTGCTTTTGGTAAGAGGATGTAAGTTCTGTTTTGAACTTGTTGCCATGACTTCCAACGATGCAATGCCTTTTGTGACCCTCATTTTTAGGGTAATTTGTAGGATTGTCATTTAAGAACCACATATTTGGATAATTGCCCAAGCCGTAATAGCTTTCAATTTTTTTTTTAAAATACCTCCAAAAGGATAAATATGGAGGATTAAAAATCCAAACAACCATTAGAGGAGGACAAAAGGCATAAACATGTCAATTTGAGGGGTTTTCACAATTTTCTGTATTTTTTTTTATGAACCAAAGCAAAGGTTCACTATACTTGTTACTTTCATCTTGGTTGCATTTTTTTTTTTTTTTAAATAATGTTTCGTCTTGGTTGCTGAGTTGCTTCAAACAACGAGAAAACAACATGGGCTGTAGATAAACTATCTTATTCGAGCGACGTATTTGTCCAAAACACCATAGAACAAGAGTGCACAAGGATAACACTAAGGCAATATCTGCCTAGGCTTCATGTTTGGTTTTCACTTTTGGATTTTTGTAATCGAATTTAAACAAGATTCATGTCGCTCAGATTAGGTAACGACATTCCATGAGAGGGAATGACTACTTTTCCCAATTAATTAGGCACAAATATAAGGTGCAGACTTGAGTATTTTCCATGTTCAAGCGTTTACACTCATAAATTCGATCATTTTTATCTTATGGTTAAAAAAGCTTGCTTTGTGGATAAGTGGGCAGAACAGATTGAAACTGCTATAAGGACGGATTCAACGGGTTGTGATATCGACCCACTCATGACGAGTGGTTGGGTTTTTTTTTTTTTTTTTTTTTTTTTCCACTTCACCTCCTATGCACATCGAATCTCAAAGGAATCATAACAATAAAAACACCAAAAAGTATAATAAAGTAAAATAAGTTTGTTTAAATGCAAAAGTATAAGCTAAGTAACATTTGTTATAGCTCTCAGTTTCTCCTGTCACCACTAGCCACTTGGGAATATTCCAAGTGGTATTGCCACTTTAGCTTTAAGCACTGCCCTTGGACCCACCTTCCATGCTAATAAAACTCTTTAAAAGTCTTGACAACTCTTAAAAAGTCTTAACAACTAATTCCTTAAGAGAATCATAGAGATTT
Organism: Ficus erecta; assembly: GCA_008635985.1. Taxonomy (NCBI): domain Eukaryota; kingdom Viridiplantae; phylum Streptophyta; class Magnoliopsida; order Rosales; family Moraceae; genus Ficus; species Ficus erecta. The sequence continues at coordinate 216,078 of BKCH01000687.1, read as the reverse complement.
TAATTTAGGTTCATGGACCAACCAAGATTAGCATTTAGCATATAGTAGGGTTACAACAGTACAAGTTAATGCACCATATAGAGGATTTCAGAGAGAAATGAATAATATAATCTACTAAACGTCTCTTTAGAACCTTTTCCTATTAAAATTAGTATCAAATACCCAAGAAAAAACTCTGGTATTGGTATATATCCCATGACTTCCATATTATCAATACACATATATCAAATCAAATATTTTTTTGGATACATATGTATATCAGTGAATGCACAAGCAACGGTTCCGCTGTAGTTTGGCGCTTATTCCCATGAGTTTCACTAGGGTCATACGTAATAAGGACTTGGGAATCTAAGAGGAGAAATATCTATGCAATTTGGTGGAATTAATATTGTCGAAAAAAAAATTAAAGTACTAAAAGGAATCCGCACTCAAATTGTCTATTTTCTGTCTATGCCTCTCTTGGTTAATTAAAATATATATATATATATATATATATGTATGTGTGTAGAATCCTTGATCTGGCAATTATTTCCCTTGGTTTATGCCATCTTAGGACTAATTCGCTAGTCAATTATGCTAAATATTGCATCTTTCGGTACTCTTTGCGTGTACTTTGTGCCATCTTTTCCCAATGCCAAAAACAACCACTTTCTTTATACAATAAAGTAACAAGGGAAAAAAGGGGGAGTGAGAAAAAGGAAGATAAAAAGTAAGGAAAGTGGGCAGGTTAGTCCAAACAAAATACCTTACTATATATTTGTATGGAGAGAGAGAGATTTGTTTTATCAAGTGTATATATTATTACTAATGTTATCTCTTAAATATTTCAGATGTCTTTGGCATCAGCACTTTGAATTTTTCTTTTCTTTTCTTTTTTTTTAGAGTAAAGAATTCGAACCCAAGTCCTCAATGTTTGAAGATGTCGTGTAAATCATCGTTAGGCAAAAGCTTTTAATCACAAAGAAAGGCTTTTGATCTCATACATGACGAGAGTTAGGAAAGAAGATGCCACTAATCATGAATAATTAGAAAAAAGTTTATTGAAAACAAGCAACTGAGCCACCTTGAAAACATTAATAAAGCAAAAGTTAGATCCTTTGATCCTCTCTCTCTCTCTCCTTTATTATTATTTTTTTCTCGTAAGATCTTATGGACCTAATTTCTATCTATTTTAAGCACTTTTTACCATGTAAATAAGCACAAGTCCAATAGCACCAAAATAATCTTAAATAAATTAGGTGTGAAAGACATTAATATTTATGTGTACACACACTTTTTTTTCCCCTTTATAAATATGAGAGCAACTCAATAATATTTTTATGGGTTTTTACACTTTGAACCTACTAAGCAAAGGGACCATAGTAAGTTTCTTTATCAGATATCTTTGTGAAATAAAATACATCAAATCATACTCCAATAATTGGTTATCACCTCAGTGGTGATCATGTAACGAAAAAGCCTGCATTTCCAAATGGCCAAGTCTCAGTCATGTTTATGCCACTTGGCCAAGAAGTTTTTCTTCCTCCCTAATTTTTTTTCCTTTTTTTTAAAAATTAGAATTAAAATATGGATTTTTTTATTAATTTCTGCTTTGTCTTTATACCTTAAATGCTAAGTTGACGCAGCGTGTTTTCGTCTGACATAGGGTATCCACAGTGCAGAATTATATATATAAATATATATAGCAGTAGATGAAAATTAAAGTGCGTTTGGTGAATGAGTTTGAGTTGAAAAAATACAGTTTGAGTTGAAAATTTTTATTGACTTTTCAGAAAAGATAAAAACTTTTTCAGAAAAAGATAAAAACTGAGATAAAAAAATACAGTTTGAGTTCAAATGCTAAACTATGCCTAAATAAGTAATATACAATCTAAACTACATATTCGCCAGTTAGAGATAAAAAAATTTAAGTTAGAAAAAATTAAGTTTTCAAAAATTAGTTATAAATTTTGTTGATTTTTTAGAAAAAGACAAAAACTAAAATGAAAAAATATAATTTAATTTAAGTTAAATTTAAACATCAAACGAAATATATATATATAAAAAAAAAAAAAAAAAGATAAAGTACTCTTCTGAAAGGGACCATCTTTTCCACTTAATATGTAGAACAAGGTGTAAGATCAAGAAATTTAATAATTATATACTATGATTATACAATTCAGACGACAGTTTAATATGTTGACACAAATTTATATTATGCTTTTCACTTTTAATGTTACGTTGCAAAGTATGACCCTTCAAAAAATTAAGATGGCAACAAATGTCTTTGTGTATATGTGTGTGTATATATATTTCACCAGCTCACCAAACTTGTTATATATATAGATATTCTACTGAAATGAAATTGTGGGTGAAATGCATCATAGAACTTCAAAATAAAGTGAGGTTTTCTTTAGAATTTTTTGTTTGACAAACAGGTTTTCTTAGGAAGTTGTATTGGTCTGATGATATCCCCGTATAATGCACATACTTCAGAAGCATGAAAAAGAGAAGAAAGAAAAAAGAAACGTGTCAAAACCTGAATTTATGTGAAGTGCAATATTTGCATGTCTTTTCCCTTCCTAAAAAAAATATAATAATAATAATAATAATAAAATAAAAAAGTAATAAATAAATAAGGACAAGAATGTGGTAAAGACTCTTTGAGAGTCACTATCGGTCATTGCCATAGAGCTTCTTTTTAGGCCGCTAAGATTTTATCTTATGGCATAGAAATTAAGGTGTATTTGAGTTATTGTATATACTACCACATAGTATTAAAAAAAAAAACTGGAGAAGGTAACCCCACCCCTGTCGACCTCCTACAGTTGTTCCCGCACCCCCACCTCTGGTGACCTCCTAGCACCCACCAGCTCCGCACCTGCAACTTTTCCCCACCAGAAATCACCTTCTCCCAGGCGAAATCCACCACCACCACCCCCCCCCCCCCGCCCGCCCGCCCCGCGCAGGCGACCACCCCCCCCTCCCTAGAAAATTTACTCCTCCTAGGTGACCACCCCACCCCCCGGATAGACGAAATCGCAATCGCACCCCCCCTGGTGTCCTTCCGCTGTCCCCAGTGGCCTACTTTCAATTTTTAAATTGTTTTTTTTTTCAATTTTTAATTAAAAAATATTTTATAAAAGAAGAAATTTAATTTTTGATTCTTTTTCTATGATTCAATAGATGAGTGCTTCTTTTAGTTATTATTCACCCTCAATATCTTATCCATTAAATTAATTTTTAATAATTTTAAATAAAACTCTATCGATAAGATATATAAAAAAGAAACTTTATTCAGATTTTTTCAATAAATAGAAATAAAAAGCATGTCTCTCGGATATATATGTTTTTTGGCACCTTATCTGTAAGCAGTACTAACTTTAGTCGCTTTTATAAATGATGGGAAGAGTAGACCCCACTTCCTTAAATTATTTACTTTGTTCATATTATGTGGAAATAATAATGACTCAAAGTTGCAGCCCCATTGATTGTTGAACATTCCTTAAGGTTGTGGCGGTGAAGAAAGCAGTTGGTAGACCTTCATTTATTTTTCTTTTTTTGGTTCCTTGGTCTGATCAGATCAACTACCTTGAATAGTATTATAGCAAAAGTGATGTACATGTTCTTAGATACCCAAAAGAAAAAAAATTAATATCATCAGTACTTTTATTTTATTGTCTTCTTATCCTGTCACATTGGTTTGGAATATCTACAATATGCATATATATATATATATATATATATATATGTGTGTGTGTGTGTGTGTGTGAAAGCACCATCTTAACTTGAAAACATTTTACTGTTCAACTTTGTAATCCAGGCTAGATTTGTGTGGCTTATTTGGGAAAAATATTGGAAAGAATATCCAACAACAATGTTTGATAAAATCGATAAAGCTATCCAAGTTTTTTTTTTTTTTTTTTTTTTTTTTACCCTCCTCCCTTCTCCGGAAGAAAAAGAAGCTTACCTCTCTCTTAAGTTAAAACTGTCATCTTATCTAGCTCAGACGTGTCAGTAAAATAAACATTTACCACTAAAAATAAATTAGTGCCGTCTTTCTTCATAAAGCTGTTCCCGCTAAGTTGATAACTATCATAAAACTTATTGAATTGAGTATAGGATCTTTTCTTTGTTTAAAAACAAAAAATTGTATCACTTGTTTGGTTCAAGTGGGAAACTTTAATTAGGGGGTTGGATTTAAAGGAGTTTAATATGATTATAAATACTACTTTTGTGTGGTTGCAGATTTAATGTAATGATAATTTTATATAAATCATCCATTCTAATTTAAAATAAAAAATAAATACAACATTTTGCATCAAGTATGAAAGTGTCTATGTCATTCTAAATCCACCATTTTCTTTCATCATGCATATTATATGTGAATTTATCTCATATTATTAAGTTATTAAACTGTTGTGATATTTATGTGAATTGAGCTTTATTTTCATTTGAGTTTGCTTTTAGGATAAGTTATTGATAAACTAACATAATATTAAAGTAAAATCTTACACTCAGTAGAGAGTTTGAAGTTTTTTGACCCATTTACATGTCAAATTAATCGTGAAAGAAGATATTAGAATATGGATCTATCTCACATTACTAAATATTTATTGGGTTGTTGTGATATCTATATGTGAATGAAGCTCAATTTTTGAAGTTGAGTTCTATTCAAATTCTTTTAACACATCAAAATTTATATGATTTGTGATAACATCAAAATAGTAAAAAAATAAATAAATAAATACAAATCTCACAATAAATTTATATACATATATCTATGTATATACAACAATTCAAACAAAATCTATCAATCCTACTTTTTATTTATGTCCTAAAATTTTAAAAAAAAAGTTTTTTTTAAATAGACTTTATAATGATAGTAAACGTGTATGGTTTTTAGATCGAATCAAGATCACCTCAAAATAAAAGCACGTAGAATATAATTCTTATATTCACTAGATAATTAAAAAACATAATCATATCAATAATATATTTTTTCAGATTTTATTGCAGGAAAAAAAAAAGGAGGAGATTCGACCATTTTCTTAGCAAACAAAAGAAGATCAAGGGGGGACTTTGAGGATAGGAGACAGATTGGACGCGTGTCGGGCCTCCATCACAATTTGCCAACAGTTGCTTATGTGTACACCCCTTTCAACTGGACCCACTTTACGTTTTTTTCTACAAAGTAAAAAAAAAAAATAATAATAATAATAATAATAAAAAAAAAAAAAAAACAACAACAACAACAACATCAACGGTAAATTCTATGTTTTAATCCCTAAAAAAAAAATGGATGTTTTATTTTTGAGAGAATTACACTGACACCCCATTTATTTTGCTTAAATTATAGAGAAACCCATTGATCAAAACATATTTACGGCAACAGCCTTTCATTGTACCTCCATTAACTTATGATGCAAAAATGACTAAAATATCCAAAAAATCTCAACCATAGATCTGATGGTGCTTTCATCCTAGCCCTTGGTTCCTAAGAAATATCCTAACCTACTAGTTAGGAACCACATGAGCCGTCACCCACAAACCGATCGCCCCCTGGACTGCCATCATCAAGCAGAGATGCCAACGACCGATCTCTCTCTCCAGCGAGCCCATCGCATAACGCCGCCCCACACGACACTCGTCATACTCCTCCTGTCGCCAGCCCAGGAGCCCCTCCTCCCCTTCTCCGCCCCTCCCTTTGAGCTGCCACTCCTCCGTCCCTCCCCGCGAGCCGCCACCTCTTCGGTCCCTCTCCGCGAGCCGCCACCACCATCTTTCCTGCGTGAGCCGTCTCCTCCGTCGCAAGCCTTGGCGGCCCTTCTCCTTCGGCAAGCCATCTCCTCCCTCCCTCCCTGCACAAGCCCAGGCGACTCTTTTGCAAGTCCTGCATATTATAATGCTCGATGACTTTTTGTTAAATATATATATATTTTTTCAGGAAATGAAAGAAAATATGTATTTTCCCCTTCCAAAAAACATCTTTATAAAATACCAAAGTAGTTGAATTAATAATCTCTTTTTTTCATGAATTATTAATTAAATTGACCAAAATATGAGTTTAAAAGAAAAGTTTTAAATTTTTTCCAGAAGCAAAATTTTAGAAAGGAACCTTTGAGGGGAACACGTGAACAACATAATTTCTTGAATGAATTATTGGTAATTATGATTAAATAAAATATATGATTATATTTACATATCATTTTTTTGAAGTGTATTTATATATGATTAAACTTATAAATATACGAGATGAGTTGATCTCATTTTTTATGTTGACGTTGAAAAGGAAATCATTTTTGGGCTAAAATAAAGGTAGAAATGTCATTTTCTAATCCTATATCAGCAAACAAAACGTTTTATGAAGGAGATGAGGGTATTTTTGACATTTGAAAAATATTTATTGGTCAGAATACACTTTTCCATTATAGTTTACTAACAGAAGGGTCTCTCTATAATTTGTTTTAAAAGTCAGGGGGTGTTGACATAATATATTTTAGTCAAGGGATATCTCTGTAATTTTAAGAAAATACAGGAAATATCAGTGTAATTCTCTCTTTATTCTTACAAGACCCCAACAGTCAGCCACCAACGACAACTTCCACGTGTCACACGATTCCTCTCTCCAGCTCAAAAAGAAAGGCCTACCTACATCCTGGCCACCCATTACACCACCAGATGACGTCATCACTTATGTTACTATTTTTTTTTTCAATTCCAATTTTTATTATTGCTAATAATTTGGATACTTTTTTCAAAAGAAGTGTTAATGGTATTTGCAAGTGGGGCCAAAATTGGGTAAGGAAGGACTCAAAAGAAGTGAATTATTTAAATTGGAGCAATGTTTCTCTGCTTTTTGTTGCCTCAACAATTCCTCTCTTTCATTCCCTGAAATTTTTGGGTTCCAAAACTCTAGGACTGTTTAAATACTGGCCTCTCTCTCTCCTCTCTTTTTCTCTCTTTGGGGTCCAACAACTTCTATGATATGATATTGGCATTTGATCAAAGGTTAGTGTAATCCCACTTCAAAAAATGAAATACAAAACAATAATTTTTCTCAAAGTTCAAATCTTTTTTTTTTTTTTTTTTTTAAGTGTTTTCTCAGTATCCAAGAAACACTAGAGAAGAAAACCATGGCTACTATTTATTAAAATGTGAGCTTCAGCCTTTTCTTCTTCTTCTTCCTTTTTTTTTTTTTTTCCCTCTCAGCAACCAAAAGAAGAGAAGTCTCTTCAGTCTTTAGTTGATCAGACTTTTTTTTTTTATTGACATGTTACTAGAGGTAATATTATATTAGTGTTTCTCTTCCATGTTAAGCAATTGTATTTCAAAAAAAAAAAAAAAAAAAATTTCATAGGAGAACTATTGAAATCAAGAAATACAGGCCTGTCATCTACACTAGGATAAATGAAGTTTTCCGAAAAAGTCTGCTGACGGAAAAGGACCTCCTAAAGAGAAGGTCGAAAAAGGATCTTTCGTGTACAATACTGTATAATCGCGAATGTTATCAGTAGACGAACTGATACAATGCAAGCGAAGGTTCTGGCTTAGAGATCATGTCAGTAGAGGAACATATTTTTCTTGATTTTTAATTATGGATGTAATTTTTAGTTAATGGTAAGTTATTTGCTTGACTGACAGTGTATGAATGAGCTCTTCATCAGCTCAGTTTGCGACCTCAAGGCCGATGGGGATATATGAGCCGTTCCGACAGGTTCCCATGTGGAAAAACACCTTCGAAAATGATAGCATCTTGTTTGCAGCTGGCGCCCCGACGATCGTTGACGTGGAGCCTAATCAAGAAAACAAGGTAGTTAAATCAGTTTAAAAAAAAAAAAAAAGACCAAGTTTTGTTTCTCAAAATTCGTCAAAGAGTCACTGACAATCTTTTCTTTCTCTAGCTCGATTGCGTTTCTCATGAATCGATGGTTCCACCTTCCGGCAACGAACAAGAAGCGAACAAGCCTCTTGATGATAAGGTTAAAGGCTATGTCATCTCTCGGTCCTATTTCTTTTGTAACAAGAAACAATCAGAAATTGTTTTTCTGATTGTGTATATGTCTGTTTCTAGGTACAAAGAAGATTGGCACAAAATCGTGAAGCTGCTCGAAAGAGTCGTTTGCGTAAAAAGGTGAAAAGGATGCATCTTCCCTTGCAAGCCTCCAATGATTTTCTAAATCTTAGGACTCAGAATTACATAGTTTTATCTCATAACACTGTTGTATTATAATTTGTAGGCTTATGTTCAACAATTAGAAACCAGCCGGTTGAAACTGGCGCAAATAGAGCATGAACTGGACAGAGCTAGGAAGCAGGTAAGGTGAAAAAAAAAACCAAAAAAAAACCAAAACCCCACCGTTTTTAGTTTCTTCTATTTTTTCAACCAAAAAAAAAAAAAGAATTTCCTCGTTATGGTAAATGAAAATTATCGATCTAATACGCCACAAACTGTAAAATTGCAGGGTATATACTTAGGCAGTGCTTCAATGGGCAGTAGTTACATAGGAAATTTTGGAACTTTAAATACAGGTTTGTAATCTAAGCTCGGTAATCTATCTCGCAATTTGCGTGTAAGTATGTGAATTTGTGATTGGTTAAAAAACCAAAAATCGGCGGTGATAATTACAAATAGTGATGCACATGATTTTGGCGGCGGATTTTTAGGGATCACAACATTCGAAATGGAGTACGGATACTGGGTGGAAGAGCAACACAGACAGAATGGTGAGCTGAGAAACGCGCTTCAAGCCCGAGTGACCGATGTGGAGCTCGGTATGCTTGTTGAGAGTGGCTTGAACCACTACTACAATCTCTTCCGCCTCAAAGAAGATGCTGCAAAAGCCGACATTTTCTACTTGATGTCTGGCATATGGCGGACGTCTGCTGAACGGTTTTTCCTTTGGATCGGGGGGTTCCGCCCCTCGCAACTTCTAAATGTACTAATTCTAGTTCCCTATTAAAGATCGTGATTTTTATGGTTAGCTCCACAATACAACAACCTTGAATTGACTAATTGCGGAAGTTGGTGATGAATAAATCAGGTCGTTATGCCGCATATCGAGCCATTGAGCGAACAACAAGTCGCGAAAGTTAACATGCTGCGACAATCGTCTCAGCAAGCGGAAGATGCTCTGACGCAGGGAATCGATAAACTGCACCAGACTCTGGCCTTGAGCATGGCATCCGATCCAATGAGCGAAGGTGGTTACGAATGTCAAATGGCTTCTGCAGTAGAGAAGTTGGAAGCACTTGAGAGTTTCGTCAACCAGGTAATTACTGAGATTTCATGTCACACTAGCTTAGTTTAGGGAAAATGCTTATGAAATGTGGGGCTAAAGAAAGACCATACTATTTTAAAAATAGCTACTAGCTTAAAACCACTGAAATGTTATGCATAATGGTTAAAATGTCTTTTCTTCTTCTTATTCTTCTTCTTCTTTTAAAATGGACTCAAAGTTTGATATTTCATAATTCCACTCATGATGGGTGGGAGTGAATTTGAGCTGACATTTCAAGGTAGAATCAAGTCAAGTACTTTCTGTTATGTTAGTGGGGCCCTTGAATTTATGACATAGACAAAGAGGATTGGAAATGAGATGACACTAATAATCTTTTTTTTCTAGCACAAAAAAAAAAAAATGGTTACAAATCTGTCAAAAGAGTATAGTGTGAAAATTTTGGTGCAAAAATTAGAATCTTGGCCCCCTCTGACTCACATATTTGAATGGTAAGTTCAAATTTTTTCCCCAAAAAAAAAAAAAAAATTTGTATAGTTTGATTGTAGGTTCAAATATATGATTCAGACGGAACATAGTGTTACTCTATTATTTGAGATATTGAGTATCAAAAGGAATATTGTAGAACTGAGCTTACTTCTGATACAAAATGCTTGGCAAATTGAATGGGAACAGGCAGATCACTTGAGAAGGCAAACAATGCGGCACATGTCGCGCATCCTAAGCACGAATCAAGCTGCGTGCGCCTTGCTTGCGATGGGGGAGTTCTTTCACCGTCTTCGTGCGCTCAGCTCCCTTTGGGCTGCTCGTCCTCGCGAGCCGAACTAATCTATCTACCATGCCGCCGCCTGCTTCATTATCTGCAATATGGATTTAATATTTAAAGTACGCAAAAAGATGTTTTATGAACAATGAAACATGAATATGTATATACCAAGAAAGGTATTAATTTTGTTGGATAGGACAATGTGAAGCAGCAAGTTTATGTTTGAATGGATTAAGATTTAAGTGGTACGTATTGTGTAAAGTTATTTATGATTTCCTGTATATATATATATATATATATAAATAAATAAATAAAAAAGTTTACGATTATGGACAGTAGTGTTTGCGGTTTTTAATAAATATATATATATATATTTTTTCACGCTAGAATGCTTGCCGGTAAAAGCCACGAGTAAATTATAAGTAGAGCCCTAAAAAAGTATCATAATAAGCTAGAATCACTACTACTAATGAGGAATAATTCGTTTTGTCACGTAAAGAATAGTAAGCACTACTAGTACTAATGATGTTATTTTTCTTATAAAAAAGAATATAGTTTAGCATTTAAAATCAGAGATTTTTGGTACTTCTCGTTCTCTTGGATCAAAAGGACCGACAATATCAGAGCCCATAAGCTCGCTTACTAGGCCTCGACTGCACCAGCTTGTTCCTGCGGAGGTGTTTTCCATCGCTCCTGCAGTTCTGCTGGCTATTCTTCCTTTCTCTTACCTGATGCTATGCATGCACTAAAAAATTAGTTGTCGACAGGGGCGGAGGCAAGGGGGTGCGAGTTGGGGTGGCCGCCCCCAATGAATTTTTGGTATTTTAAATTTATCCTAAAAATTTTATGATTTTTATAATTTGCTCTCATTAAAAGTTCTCATATACTTCTTACTCCATTCCTGTTAAAAATAATAAATTCTTATGTAATCTCTACTAAAATTAATTTATGCTTATAATTTTACTGTTTTTCTCCACTAAAATTTAAAAAAAAATTCTCACATAAACTTACTAAAATTAAAAATTCTCATATAACCCCAACTAAAATTTATTCTATCTTGAAATTTTTTTTTTTGATAGACACCTATATTAAAATATATATATTTAGCTCTGTCCCTGACCGTGGAGTTAAATATATTGAGGACACTCTATTATTAAGAGCGACCTGCTTTTTTCCCCACCTAGTTATGTTGGAGTCTAAGAATGTTTTTTTCTTTCCTTTTTTTTTTTTTTAGGAACACTTTTTTTTTCTTTGTTCTAACTTTCGTACTCACAAAAAAAAAAATATTATAGCTTGAAAAAAAGAGTAAATGTCGTTTCAAAATGCTATGTGAGTAAACTCACTGTCTCTCTCTCTCTCCTTTTTTTTTTTTTTTTAAGAGCGTACATTATCAGTTCTTTTTCGATGAGAAATTTCTGGAATTCTAGTCGAAAGGCCCTGGTATTTTGAATTCAACTCTCATATCCTCTTCTTCCTTTTCTATATCCTTCTAATAATATCATATAATTTGAATTAAATATTATATCATGTTATTAAAAAAAACAGTTTTATTTATTCCAAAAAGATTATAATCTCACTCTTATGCGTCAAAATTTTATAAAATAAAAGTGCTTTAAAAAAAAAAAAAAAAAAACCTTTTTAAAGAAAAACAAAAACTCACACATAAGCATCTAATGAAAATGAGATTCCATGACATTTTTCTTAATTAATTAAAATATCATGTCACTTAAACTATTTTAATTGTCGTATGATAAAACAAACATATGGCATGAGTTATGAAAATGAACAGGAAAAAAAATACTAAGCTAGTTTTGAGTTTTTTTTTTTTGTTTTTTTTTCCTTTAAGGAACTAGTTTTGAGCTTTGAACACCAGCAAATTTAATTGAAAGGAAAAAAAAAAAAAAAAAAAAAGTGAACGCTATTACTTTCAACTGTTTTTTTTTACCCCAATAATTTGAGCGGGTGAGTCCCAACTGCCACGCTACAGCAAGCCCAACCGTCCACAAAAATTTCCCGGTAAAAAAAAATCAAAAAAAGAAAAAAAAATTTTGTTTTGAAGGATCTAAAAAAGAAATTAGTTGTAAAAAAAAATACTAAAAACTGAAAAAGGAAAAATGAAAAATCAGAGAGAGGGAAAAAAAATTAACAAAGAAAAAAAAATATAAAATCCGACGCTCAATTTAGATTCTCAAAATTTCCAGAAATAAAAAAATAAAATAAAATAAGATTCCCAAAAATTTATGAGAACCTCTTTTGTTCGTTCACGTCTTCAACCCTGAGAAGCTAACCAAATCGAATCCGATCACAGAACCATATTCTCCAAAAAATAAATAAATCGAGAAATCGAAGCCATAGATTTTGGTGTGGAAACTTGATCGAAACCGATTGGTGGCGGAGAAGAAGTGTGGAAATGAGCAATCTGAGAACAATCTGTAGGCCCCATGGGGTGTTCATCTCGTCCTTCCTATGTTGCAGACACCAAGTTCGTTCTAGGGTTTCCTTTCGGAACCCTAACAGCAAGCCTTCTCGCTACTCTTCCCCGCCCTCTTTCTTCGATTCGTCCTCTTCCATTCGGACTGAGCGCTGGTTTCGTGCCAACCAGAGGCGGACCTTGGTTATGGCCGCCAATTGGACCCAGACCAAATCTCCTTACGAAACTCTTGGTAATTTAATTTTGCGTCTTTTTTTTTTTAATCTAAATTTAGCTTCTTTTCTTTTATAGAGAGAAAAAAAATATTGTAATTGAACTAAAATTCGATCTTTTTCAGTGGTCTGTTATTGAAATAAAAGATTTAGGCATGGGAATGACGGGAAAGTTCAGTTTTTTGCTTTGCAATTTCTTCATTTTATTAGTGTTTTTGATGAATTTTCTTTTCCAGACATTGTTAATGCTCGTATTGTTCGTAATTAACGTTATATGTCTGGAAAATTTTACGTTTAAACGCAGAACTAGAAAGGGATGCCGATGAGGAGGAGATTAAGGTTGCATACAGACGGCTGGCCAAACATTATCATCCAGATGGTTTGTCCTTTTATCTTGGTTGAACATCTTTAAAGAACTTCCTTCTTACATATTTTCTTATTCAATTCTTCAACATTTTTGTTCGATCAACGGAATCATTGTTGCGTTTTCCAATTCTCCATCTCCGAATTGATTAAGTCGAATTGTTGTGTGTCAAGTTTACGATGGAAGAGGGACCCTTGAGGAGGGGGAAACTGCGGAAGTTAGATTCATTAAGATTCAAGCAGCTTATGAGTTGTTGATTGATGAAGAGAAACGCAGGCAATACGATATGGATAACCGGGTCAACCCGATGAAGGTTAGATAGTGGGTGACCTTTTTGGTTACTGCATTAACCGCATGTGTTAGCTGTCATAATGCAAAAATGGTTTCTTTATCATCGTTTTTATCAGGCATCACAAGCTTGGATGGAGTGGCTTATAAAGAAGCGAAAAGCTTTCGATCAACGAGGCGACATGGCGATAGCAGCTTGGGCCGAGCAACAGCAGAGGGAGATGAATCTTCGTGCACGCCGTCTTTCTCATTCAAAGGTGACCAGTAATGCTTTTTGGAGTAAAAAAAAGTACCCTTTCGAGTATTACAATGTTAACCCCTTAAAGGGTCTTTCTTTAGTTCACTTATGTTTTTGGCTGCATAAATTCTTTCTCAAGATTAATGGTTTGGGATTCTAGGTTGATCCAGAAGAAGAGAAGAGAATCCTGGCAAAAGAGAAAAAGGCTTCAGCAGAATATTTCCATAGTACGCTTAAACGGCACGCTCTCGTGTTGAAGAAGAGGGACTTGATGCGAAGAAAAGCGGAGGAAGAGAAGAGAAAGGTCATTGGCCAGCTTTTAGCTTTGGAGGGCCTTGAGCTTGAGACAGAAGATGAAAAGTAATTAGACAGTAGTGCCCTACTCATTTGACTTCCTGAGTAGTATAGCAAAAAACATTCTGGGATTATCCGTTTAGTGGTACACCAATCCATATCTTTATTGTACACATACAAAGAAGGGAAATTTGTAGATAAATTTTTTCTTCGACGAATCCTTAGAAAAGCATTTTATCATTTTCCATGGACCTGTGAGAAGACACCTCTCGAGGAGGAGCTCTAGTTACAATGTGAAAATCCATTCTTAACACAAGTTAAGAAGTTATTAGCCAAAAGACGATATCAGGCTCACATATCTCATATCATAGATTAGAAGACTCCATATAGGCGGAATGTCTTTCAACAATAAGTTGAATAAGGGGGTTTTCCACATCGTCGACACCCATAGCCTTGTTTCGGCGAACTAGAATCTTCTCCTCGCTTGTGACAACCACAACTTCCTCTTTGCGGGTTGATAGCTCGTTAGCTACCACCATATTCATATTGTACTTCTTTAGAGCTGCATCAGCCTTCTCCAGAAGAATCTTTGAATCTGTCTCAAGCTGTTCCACCCAGCAAGGGGCAAACTTTCAGTCCCAAAAAGTAAATCTTGGTTATTTCTACTACAATCATAATGGCTGTATAGCTGACCTTAAATGAAATGCAAAAAGCCGAAGGAGCCCAGTCTCTCCTGAGCACTGATAGCATTTTTGGCACCTGAGCAAGTTGCATGTTTAAAGGGCCAGATGCCGATTGAATTTTGTGTTCTGCCTGTACGGTTAAAACTAATGCTTCAATGATATCGTTTAGACGTGCCGTCTAAGTTTTTTAACTCGGTATTCAAACAGATTATCAGTATAGTTAACTCCTACCATGCTTTGCCAGGGAACATAGAAATCAGAAACAGCAGCTGCCAGATAAAAGATTGCATTTGGTCCAAGATTGCTCATTGGTAGAGCAATTATCCGCAATATCTATCCAAATACAAAGACAAAGTAAGAAATGCATGGAAACACTATAAGTCGAGCCTACAAGAAACATACTAACATAATAGTGGCAACATTAGAGCGGAAAAAAAAAAATTAGCATCAAAAATAGAAGAAAATTACGTCGCAAAGCACTTAGACATCATTAATACAAGAACAGAGTGTGAATTATACAAGGAAGACTACACAAGGCTTTGTTGATACGAAGCCAACTTGGATTATTTGCAGACTAGTGCAAAAAGAAAAGAACTGTCTGAAATCAATGAGCTCAAAAACAACCTTAACAAAATTATAACCACCAAAAAACTCAAAGAGAAAACAAGGTTAAACAAATAGTGACGACTAAAGTCAGTTATATATTCCTTTCCAATTGATGAACATTACTTTAGCTTCTAAACCAAACTCCACATGTTGAACAAATCGTTTATTTATTTATTTAAAGTAAAATGACTACGTTGGGAAATGGTTCAAAATAAGTAAAGATACTACAGTCCACAGCAATCAAAAGCTAACCTGAAGATACTCAAATATAGTTGTAAAAGGAAGTTTCAGCAGCAGGTCTTGTTTTACTGCCTGCAATGGAATAAAACCACATAAGACAGTTCAGGTTATATTCTGTCATCTTCCATTGCAGTATATACTAAGAGAGCCAAAACTGGGAATAAGGGGATAACTAAATATATGAATAAAGGTGAGATATAGACAGAACAAACATCACGATTCTCAACGATGGCTGTTTTCACTGCTTCAGAATGTTCCTGGTGCACTGCAGAGTAAATTCGATTGGTCATTCTCAGTTAATCAAAACTGAAAAGGAACAGAATATTTAGCATTTTAATTTTGCGTATCAATTTTATCGCTTTTCATACCCAAAGAAGCATTTATCTTTCAAAAGGAAGTGCAAGTTTATGCGGCCATCACTAACTACAAACCTTGAATGTTTGACTCGTTAGTTAACTCAAAACACTCTAGCAAGGGATCATCAGGAAGAGAGCTGCAATATGGCTGGCAAGTACCCCTGCATAAATCACCCACAAGCCTCCACATTATGAGAAAACAAATTATTTGACCAAAACGCACTATACCTCTCAAACCGAATTGACCGCAAATAACATGGAAAAAACAAGAAATAGGAATTACCTCCGATACAGAAAGATAACAGCATATCCAGCCTTCAAAAAATACCTGCAATCTTATAAGAAATTCAAATTGTTAACTCTCTAATATAACAAGAACGACACCATTGCTCCATAATGTTGGTGCACATACTCTGTGGATGCTGCTCCTCTATGGCCTGAGCTGAAATTATCGATGTACCGAACACACTGTTGCTCTAGAGGAACTGTGGTTCCGCCTGATGTCACACACACAACCCTCCTAGGTCCTCCGTTTCCTATTGTTTATAATGTACGAAATTTAAATTTAAAAAGAAAAAAAGGATCAAAACCCAACAAACGGAACCGAAAGGAAATCAAAGATGGTTTATTGGTTTGATAACACACATATATGATTGAATCAAAGTGGAACTTGCCTGATGCCACCGAATTCCTTTTGATAAATTTTTCTATTTTTTCGCTGAAATCAAAACTGTTCTTCAAAGGAGGAGCCGAGCTGAAAAATGATTCGATTTCTGTATCTATAGTGGCTGGAGTACCCTCCAATTTATTTCTTGAATCCATCTGAGATTTCCCACAAAAAACATTTTATCAGAAACCCAAAATACGATCTCCTATGTGAACGTAAAGGTTCATAGAATATCAAATCAAACTAATATGATGAACAAGACACAATATTTATCACCATAAATTTTACATTAACTTTGGTCACTTTTTCATTTTGTTCCTCCCGAACTTCAAAAAGAGGCTTACCCAACGCTCAACAAACTCTCTCTGTGTACTTTGTTGAGTTTGCTCTGGAATGAAAGCTTAATTTGTCTGAAAACTACCCTTTAAAATCTTTTAAAATTACGACCCCAAAAGGACTATTTTTTCAGATTGGGAGGCAACTTTTAATAAATATATATACATATATAGATATATATATCAAAGTTCGAGGGAGAAAATAGAACTTATGCTTCTATTATCGAAAAACAATAATATTGAAGCTGAATAGTGAATAGGACCCAGAAAATTACAGATAGCTATTGAATTAGAACCCCAAAAAAAATAAAAAATTTATCAATCGGGTAGAGTTTCGCTACGATCTTACAAATAATCAAATGGGTTTGAATTTAAAGAGCAATTTCAATGGAGAAAACATACCCGGATAATTTTCAAAGCTCAGGTAAAAAGCTTCAGACACTGTTATTATGAAGCAAGCCTTTGAGTAACACTCGCACACTTTCTTTATCCTTCAAATAATATCAATTAAAAACTAAATTATGAAGAGCCGGCGACGGAG
The DNA here is from genome assembly GCA_008635985.1 of Ficus erecta. Lineage (NCBI taxonomy): Eukaryota > Viridiplantae > Streptophyta > Magnoliopsida > Rosales > Moraceae > Ficus > Ficus erecta. The sequence goes on along the minus strand of BKCH01000687.1, from coordinate 198,839 downwards.
TGGGAAGGGTCGAAGGGTGGTGACGGCAACCTCGCCGGAGGAGGCACACGACAGGATAACGACGGCTGCGGCGGGATAACGACGTCGCTCCGTGGTGGGCTCTGCGACGACAACCTAGCTCGCCGGGGAAAGGCAACAAATCTCTATGGGCGGATATTGGTGGTCCGTGGTCTGGTGGTATGGAGGGAAGCGCCAAGGGCGGTTGATAAAGTTGGAGAGAGAGAGAGAGAGAGAGAGATTTCTCAAATACTTTATTTAATTTTATTTTTTATTTGATACTTTTTTTTTTTTTTTTTTTTTAATTTGGAGATGGTGGTAAACTCTATATTTAAGGAGATTCGTGTGTGGTATCAAAGCTAAGTTACTTGCTAGATTAAGGTTAATTTATTTTTTCATTAATTTAATGGTTTTGCCATTTAAGTGATGCCATTATGATTCATATATTACGGGCTGATGAGAAAGTATACTATGACACTTAAAAAGAAAAAAAGAAATATGCAAGAAAGGAAACAAATTTTATATTTGTTTATTAGATTATTCCCATTTATGATCCTAAATTGAGTTATTTTAATTAAGGTAATGTTTTTGTAATTTTATATCGACACAAAAGGATGAGTGCAGTTAGTTTTTTTTTTTTTAAATGAATAATTCTAAAGATGCATATTCTAATCCTAATTTTTAAATGTAAACTTTTATGATATTAAAGAAAGATGATAAATAAATTAGTATTTAAATATTAGAATTGAAGTGAAGTTAATTTGGAGCTTTTAGGGTTTCCCTTTCTCTCTATCTCTTATTCTCTTAAGTTTCTTGTATCTAAGGTTTCCCTTTGTGTGGGGCTTCTATCGTCGCCGTTGCCGCGATTGGCGAGGGTGATCGGCGGTTCAACGATTTCGGCGGGAATGGAGTTGGAAGGTTCTAGATGGGAGTTTCTCAATCAGATCTAGCCGATAAATATTTGGTGGTTTGGCATCCAACGATACCTTGGTTGTTCGATGGTAGGTGCGGCTATCTCTTACCTCGAGCCAATTGTTTTCCTCCGAGTTATGGCGTGCGGTGGAGTGGTTGTTTCACATGAGGAGAGAATTGTGCGGTTGATTTTTTTATATTAATGGTTTGTTCTTGTGTTTTAGTTTTAATTTTGTCATAAAGGAGGTAGTTCCCACACCTTCAGTTTGTTTTTCTGTGTTTGTTCCGCTTGAGCTCTTTTCTAGCGGTATATGTCTATTGGTTCCGCTAGTGTTATGGCTAGATAGAGTTTGTTGCAGTCTCTGTGCTGTAAGTGACTGTCTCTTGATTGATCGGAATATTACATTGATTGTATATATTTTTTTAAAAAGAGCTTTGTACATGCTCGATTATAGAATTGCCGAAGAATTCGATGAATTTTTGCCATCAACGGATCTCTGTTTATGTCCTCCTCACTAAGTTTCATCAGATTTTACTGATGAAATCGATCTTAATTGAGGGTTATCTCTTTATACCTCATGGTTGTTTTATTTTTTATATTAGTATTTATATCTTATTTTATCTTGAGTGATAATTTTCATTTCAAATATATATATATATATATATATATATTAGAATTGGAGTTCATATTCCTAATGCTACTCTCTCTTTCATATAAGTTAAGTTAGATTTATGAGTTTCTAATTTAAAAAGGAAAAAAAAAAAAGTTAGATTCATGAGTTGTGACTTGTGACTTGTTTGGTAGCTCATAATAAATAAAATAATATTTTTGCATTTTGAAATTTGCGATTTTCTGTTCCCATCGCCCCCACTAGCAAAGAATAATGAGATAAAATAGGCACGTCTACGATTCTTAAGCAACCAACCAAGATTTTGACCTCACCTCGTCTCTCTTCCAACATGTACCATCCGTAAAAAGACAAAAATCATTTTTGTGATCCATTCTTGACCAGACAGTTATTTATTTGGATGAAGCTACTTTTGAAATAATTTATTTTTATTTGTTAGATTGCATAATTATATTCATTTAATAACTGCGTTTTAAATTGTAAGATTTAATATAAATGTTGCGTTATTATGTAATAAAGGGGCAGCATTAATGGGACAGCGTATTGGCGTTTGTTATACCAAGTGGAACAGTTATTAGGATTTAAAAACTAACTACTGCCTACTGCCTAAAACAAACGGCTGTAACTAACAGCTTTCAAAGTGCATTTAATCATCTTTCAAAAAAGAAATAATAATCTTTCCCAAACAGATTGACATTTCTTATCCAATTTTGATGTCCTAAATGATACCTAATCAATTATATTTTGACACATCATTGAAATAAGTTAGATTTTAAGATATAAAAATCAATAATAAAGTATTTTTAAATTTTTTAAAATGACGTTGTCATAATATTATTCATTAATCACTATTTGAAATATCAAATATTGATTAAAAGATTTGAATCCTTCTGAACCCAATTAAGAGTTTGAGGATCCAAGCACAAGATCATCAGATTAGAAAAACAAAATTGGTTTTTAATAATTTAAATTTGTGTTTATAATCTGCTGCCAAATTTTTTTTATTTTAAATAATTAATAAGATGGGTTGGGTCGTCTATGCAGAGAACGGGCAACAATTGGGCCCATGACAGTGTGGCCCAAAAAGAAAAAAATTTTGAAAACGTGAGGGAATTGAACCCGACGTGAATCGAACACGCAACCTTCTGATCTGGAGTCAGACGCGCTACCATTGCGCCACGGATCCACTTGTGAATCTGCAGCAACATTTTTTATAAATACAAATTCTTTTTTTCCCTTATTTACTCTTACTTCTACTCCTAATTACGTTTTTTTTTTATCCCTTATTTTTTTTCAATTCAAAAGAAGAAAATTTGAAGGAAAAAAACTTATGTATTTGTGTGATATAAAAAAAATTAAGCTATATTTAACTGAATATAAAGCCTAGAAGTCGAAAATCAGATTGAATGCAAGACAAGAGATATATTGATGTAAATGTTAACATAAATTTTTATTCCCTTTGGGACTAGAAGAGGCCTCTGATGATAGTTAAAATCAGTGTATGCTACTACCATTTCTACTACTTGTGGATCAACAATTGACTCAACCGTATCTACTAGTTCAATATCAGTCCTTTCTTTATTATAATTTTTTAAGGGGAAAAAAAAAAGTTCAAAAGAGAGTTTAGACAGAACCTAAAAAACTGTCTTCTAAGGATTTACTTGACAGTAGGGGCAACAGTGATTGCTTAACTACCAAATACATAGGGTTTATACCTCTTAATCTTTGAGCTTGGTAGCCTCTTGTATCAAACTACTTGCCTTCTTGTAGTTGAATCTCCAAGTTTTGGAATGCTCCAAATTTCACTTGATTATCCAGGTCAATACCAGCAAAAACATCCCTGAATAATGTTTCAGTACCATGCCAAATGTGTCTAAAGAAGAAGAACAGAGCAAACAAAGCATGTCCAAAAATAAACCAACCCCTAGGTCGGAACCGGTTTCCTGGCTAGGTGCTTAACACCAGGATAGAGATTCTTCTCTTTCGAGTAATAAAATACCTAGATATGCCATCAATTTCAATAGTGTTTTGCCCGTGTAAGGGTTTTTCATGAGTATCAAATCCACCAGTAGCAAGATATTCAGGTTCGAAACTCGAAGTAATTTTTCTACTTACTCATTCCTAGTTGTCATGGGAAAGAAAGGAAAAAAAAAAAAAAAAAATAAGAACCTTAGCCCATAGCTTCATGTGAAAGGGAAGTGCGAAGTTGGGCTAATTGACATTGTGCTTGTGACATAGATCATACACTAAATCTAACAATGACAAACTCTATAGCTAGTGACTAAATTAGGTATGAATTTACCGTTACTCTATGCATGCAGCCATAATAATTTTACTATTAACTCCATCATGAAGTTCAAATTCATATTTCCTAAATAATAATAATAATAATAATAATCATCGTGTAATCACATTTTCAATGAAGGAATCTAGGAGTCCCACCAAGGTACGAAAGCCATGGTCTTTCTGAAAATGATTTTCTATTCAAAGAATGCATAATCACATGGATAAGTTCACATTAACCCACCAATTTTGCATCTAATTCGGATTTTCCTTGGACTTGGGAGGTATCGGAAATTAATTGAACTGTAAACATATATAAATCTGAAATCTTAGCTATTAACTATTCGTTCTTAATTATTATATTGTGTCTTCCTAACACCATCTTTGACTTCCTAACACCAAGATCCTTTTTTTTTTGGTTACTTTTCTACATTTCATATATAATAATACATACATCCAGTCATCTTTTATTGAAATAAGGAAAAAAGAAAAAAATTTGACGACCGGCGAGCGGAGCATGATACATTCGGTCATCTTTTGTTAAAATATGAAAAAAAAAATTTATGACAACCGATAACTGGCGAACAACAAGCGATCGGAGACCGACTATCGACCGGCCATTGAATGGGGTCGGAGATATCTAAAAAAATATTTCAATTAATAAAAAAGAAAATAAAATAAAGAGATATGAAAATTTTTATTTATTTATTTTTTTAATTTAATTATTTAATTAAATATTATAATATAATAAAATTATCAACTTTACTCTTATGACAGACAAAATTATTAGAGGTGTCAAATTCAGGACATTCTTGTAAATCCCCCAATAATAATAATAATAATAATAATAATAACTGGTTTATCGTCAAATCGGTATTTCAGAATGCAGATCCGTTGAAAGACTTCCCGCCAATCCTAACCGTCACTGAGTCCGTACACCAGATTTCATATAAAAGGAGCCAACTTTCTCTCTCTCTCTCTCTCTAACATTCTGTCTGTTGAGCTCAGCCAAGAGACCCACGAGAAGAAGCCAACGGCGGAGATGGAGAAAGAGACAGAGTCAGAGGCAGAGACCCACATCGACATCAAGCCTCCACCGCCGCCGCCGCTGCAGATCTTCGCCGACGTCAAGCCTCTGAAGAACCACCCCACCCAAGAACATCCCCCGATCCTCCTCTCCTTCTTCAGCTCCGGTTCTTCTCTGCGGAGACGCCGCCGTGGCGACACGTGGGTCGTCTCCGTCTTCGTCATCCTCCACGCCGTCGCCTTCGCCGCCACCATGTTCGTCAACGACTGTTGGCACAACTCCAACGAAGACTGCGCCGTCTCTGCCCTCGGCAGGTTCTCCTTTCAGCCCTTCTCCGAGAATCCCCTCCTCGGCCCTTCCGCTTCCACGTAAGCCTTACTCCTTTTTCTTGGACATTTTCCTCTCTGATTTCAACTGGGTTTGAGTTTGTTTGTGAGTCTCTTCCGATTTCTTTCCTTTTTCTTGAATTTCTTGGAAATGGGTTTTTTTTTTTTTTTTTCTTTTTTCTATTTGTGGGATAAAGATTGAATTTTTCTCATGATCATCTGAAAGATCGAGCTTTGTTGTCACAGTTTTTGCTGTTATTATTTTTCTGTTTTGAGTTCTGAAATAAGTAAGTAGACATGTGATTGATTCTCATTCCTCGTTCCGATTCCCTATTCCTGGAAAGTAAACAAGCCATTATAATACTTTATTTTCAAGAATTAAGGTAACGGTTTATTTAACATAACAAAGCATAAAATTTGCTTCTTTCTCAATTCTTTAACAAATGTGAAATCTTGATGAGGAAACGAGCTTTATCTGTCTTCAAATTGTAGAAAGCGAATTTCGGTGTAATTCAGTGGCTGCTTCTCTATGTGTAAAACTAATTTTATTGCATATTGCAGGCTAGATGAAGTGGGAGCGCTTCGACGGAAATTTTTGACGGAAAATCACCAAACTTGGCGGCTTTTCGCATTTCCATGTCTACATGCCGGATTGATCCACCTCATCATCAATCTCGGCAGCGTTGTGTTCTTAGGGATTCACTTGGAAAGGGAATTTGGACCGTGTAAGATCTCTTTTTCCTCTAATATTCTTTGTTGCAATTCTCTTGACTAAATAACAAGTCTTGATAGGAAATTAGACAATTGTTTGGTCTCATTCTTGCCTTTCTGTTTTTATTGGACAGTTAAGGTGGGAATAATCTATGTCCTATCAGCTTTTGCTGGTACACTGGTGGCTGCACTATTTGTTCAAAATAGGCCAGTGGTTGGTTCATCTGGACCTTTGTACGGCTTAATTGGAGCTGCGATTTCCGAGCTTATTTGGAACTGGAGAATGTACACTGACAAGGTCTTTGATCTGTCCTTTAGCAAGAGATTTGATTTAGTAGATTAATGCTGTGATACTGACTTTCTTGCTTCTGTTTTCACGTTAGTTTGCAGCTCTGGGGTCACTTTTTGTCGTCTTCACGATCAATCTAGTTCTCGGATTTCTTCCATATGTAAACAATTTTGCAAGCATTGGCGGGTTTTTAGCAGGAATCCTACTCGGATCAGTTCTTCTGTTTAGTCACCAGATCAGTCAAGTGCCTCAAAATAAAGGAGCCCTTTTTGAGTATAGCGTCAAAAGCTCTATCAAATCGAAGTTAAGGCAGAAGATCCACTGGTCAGCCCTCAGGAGCGTAGCTCTTATTCTATTTTGTCTAATGTGAGTAACTTGCGTTTGTTGTTATATTTTTTTTAAGCTTGCTATTTTTGTGTGTGCTTAAGATCTTACAAGGAAGCCTCTACTTTTTGTGCACAGATTTGCTGGATGCCTAGTAGCCTTTCTACGCGGCATTGACATGAACAAGTACTGCAATCGGTGTCAATATGTCGATTGTGTTCCAACGGAAGGGTGGCGCTGCAACAATAGAGAAACTTCTTGTGAGGTATTAATGAACGGAAAATTGGAGAAAAAATTAATTAATTAATTAAATAAAAGTAGATCCTACTGGTGTTCTCTGTCTTGAAATGTCTGTAACAAAGAAGTTTCATGATGTTATGCAGGCTATGGTAAGCAATGCGGAGTTGACGTTGACTTGCATGAGTAACGGGAACTTCAGGGTGTTTCCTTTTACCAACGTTTCTGAGGCCAGGATGAATGACCTTTGCAATGTGATCTGCTGAGTGTTGACCAAACGTCTCCTGGTTTGGATTTTGTACTAACAAGTGTACAGATTTTCTGTCAATCTTCGTTGATGGCTTTACTATACAGTTTGTACATTGTAACATTCTGATGCCCTCATTTCTCCATCAATGTACTTACATTTCATGATCCGCTGCTGAACTTATTCCAATCGCTTTCGATAATATTTCTGATGGATGTTGTGGGGGGGGGGGGGGGGGGGGGGGGGGGGGGGGAAAGATGAAGATGCAAGGTTGGATTAGATTAGATGTTAGTACAACCGTGTAAGTAGTTTCTGTGAAGTGTTGGATCTCTATCAATTGGTCAATCAAATTGAAGCATACAAAACTGATTTTTGCAAGTTTGGTTCATCTTTTTCTTTCCTGAAGAAGAAAATATAGAGATTGGTAATCAAATTTGTTAATATTTTAAAAATGGCTAATGCCTAACAAAAAAATAAACAACCATAAACCTAAAATTGCTTTCAAGTTATAAATTAAATGCTGTGGAATTCAAATTACGACAATCATGGTTTGTATGTTATCAACTATGCGAACAGCTGTAATTCTCTTTTCCTGTTAATTATTTTTCTCCCAAAAAAAATTAAAAAAAAATCACTAGTTTTTGCAATAATTATAGGATAGAGAAGAAGACTACTAAAACGCGCCCGTGGCCTAATGGATAAGGCGTCTGACTTCTAATCAGGCGATTGTGGGTTCGAGTCCCACCGGGCGTGCATCTATTTTTTTTTTTTCCTTTCGAGTTCAATATGCCTTCTGCGTACTTTTTTCGTACAATTCTTGTTAAAAGATTTTTATTTTCTAGATTAGTCTTCCACTTCTTCAACGTGCAACTTCTGTTTTCAAGAATCAATTTTCCCTTCGCAAATCAAAGCCCGTCTAGGAGAATTTTTCCCAATAGAGTTTTACAATGTGATCTAAAACTACTAATTTTATATATTAGTACCTTTCTCTTACATTTTTTAAAACCTAAACCTTTAAAAATTCATACCATTCTTATTTTCAAATTAAAATGAGATGATTTTTTTTTATTTATTAAAATACTCATAACGACAAGACGACTAATACAATATCCATTTTACATATTTTTTTCCGAATACATTTTAAATTTTTGCATTAATTCCGATATCACATTTCATTTCCAAAAGTCTTTCCTCCAAACATACATTTCTAACTCAACTTCCAAAACTCCATCTCGAAAAGTCCCCCAAACAGACCCTAAAGCATATATCCTAATATAATATTAAAATGTTGTGTCAATAGTAATTTTTCACAATTAGTTAAAAGAAATGTTATTCAATAGTAATTGCTCACAATGACAAGATGAATAATATGAAATCCATTTTGCATATTTTTTTCCGAACACATTAAATTTTTGCATTAATTTCTATATCACATTTCGTTTTCAAAAGTCTTCCCCCAAAACACACATTTCTAACTTAACATTCAAAACTCCATTTCAAAAAGTCCCCCAAATGGACCCTAAAGCATATATCCTAATATAGTATTAAATTGATGTGTCAATGGTAATTTTTCACAATTAGCTAAAAGAAATGTTATTCAATAAATAAAATGCTATCTTGATGCCAACTTTTTCATATGCTCTCTTTGGTGGTAAATTTTTCACCAAGTATAATCAATATTAAAATTCGGTATTTGATTTTTATTGGTTAGTGTCTCAATTTTTAATCTGATCATTATAGTACTTTTTCATTTTTAAATTATTTAAATATTAAAACTTTATTTTTATTAATTTTCAAAATTTAATGTTAACGATAAAAAGATATACTTAGTATTATGTATTGAAGTACAAATCTCAAAATACATAATTTTTTACACTTTTTTATATATATTGACACGAACACAAATTGTAGATGGCCTTAGACTTACCTTTTTCTTTTTCAGTTGTTTGCTAAGACTAGAGAAATCACACTCAAATTTCTTGTTAGTTATATTATACATTTGAGTATTTGGCCTAAATAGTCCCTCAACTCTTTCAAAGATGACGGTTTGGTCCATGTTTTTTTTTTTTTTTTACCGAGATGACCCTAAACTCTTATCTTTTGACTGTTATGGTCATTTCCGTATAAATTTGTTAACTTGTGAGGGTATTTTAGTAATTTAACAATAATAAAATTAACAAAAATGTAAAAAAAAAAATCCTTTAATTTCTCTCTCTCTCTTCTTTTCTCAAGACCCAATTCGGGGAGGATCTATGACGAAGAGGGGGGGGCGTGAGTTCAATGGCGATGGTGGAAGGGAGGGGGGGACTAGATCGGAAAGAGAAAGGGGAGGGGCCCTAAAACCCAGATCGCGAATTGGAGCAGGGAGAGGGGGGTAAACCAGATCGGAAGGAGAGAGGGGCAGGGGGGCATCGGCATCGCAGTGGGTGGGCCAAAAACCCATATCGCGAATTGTTATGGGGGGGGTGAACGGAGGCAGGAGGGGGGACCCAGCCTAGGGGGGGGGGGGGGGGGGGGGGGGGTGGGGGGGCTAGTCTTGGGGTGAGGGGCAAATGGTTGTAGGAGGGGAGTTGGGGGTGGAGGGCAAATGGCGGCATGAGTGGGGTGATGAAACTGAGAGAGGGAGTAGGGGGCAGACTGAGAGAGAGATAGAGATAGAGAAAGAGGGGGAGAGGGAGGGGGGTGGGCGAAAACAGAGAGAGATGGGAGGGTGGGGGGGGGGGGGGAGGGAGAGAGAAGCGATGATATTTTAGTCATTTTATTATAAAAATTAATTATTTCAAGAAGATTCTGTTAGAAATTTAATTAGGTGTGAACAGAAAAGACCAAATCGTCATCTTTTTAGAAAGTTTAGGGTCAGCATGGTGAAAAAAAAAAAAAAAAAGAAACCAAAATATTATCTCTTAAAAAGTTTAGGTAGTATTTAGGTCAATTACTTTATACATTTTTGCTGGATTAGTTGTCCACTTTTTCACCTAAAGCCTGAAAACCGAGAGAGAGAGAGAGAGAGAGAGGTCACGGGCCTTGGGCTTGGTTGTCCAAGTGCCTTGGCCCTTAAATAATGAGAAAAGAAAAGCCCAAATCACTCCATATCTATAGGCCTTTTTTTTTTTTTTTTTGGTTGGGAAAATCCCTCTCTCTCTTTTTTCTTCTGAGCCAACCAAGCATGAATGATGATTATATATTGCTCTAGCAGCACCTCTTCATTAAGCCGCCCCCCTCACAGATCACTCACCTCTGCTTTCATCGCCAACAAGCCGCCATGTCTTCAATAAAATTACCAATTTTTTCTTTTTGAAAAAAAAAAAAACATATTCAACTAACAAAAGGGTGAAGCTGCATTAGAGTTTTATTTATATACCATATCGATAAAGCTCATTTTTAAACCGTTAAGATGTAATCAAACGACTAAAATATTATTTATGTATAATAATTATAATACACATTATCTCATATTAATATAGACTAATAAATTAAAAAATAATAATAATAAAAAGAAATTATAAAAAAAAAAACTAATCTCGTTTACAGTTGACGACGTCCGAGGGGGGGGGGGCTTGTAGTTGGTTTTTGGGGGTGGGGAGCGCAGATTTGGTTAGGGAAGGGGGGCCATCGCCGGCGTCGCTGGGGTGGGCTCGTCGTTGGAGTCGGGGAGGGCAGCGTCTACCACTGGCCAAATGTTAGTTTTTTTGATAATTTCTTTTTTTTATTTTTTAACTTATTAGTATATACTAATACGAGATAAGATACATTATAATTATTATACAGAAATAATATTTCAACCGTTTAATTATATCTTAATAATTTAAAAATAAATTCTATTAATAAAATATATAAATGAGACTCTACCGTAACTCTCGCCTAACAAAATACGTTTTTCCTCTTTTCAGCCTAAAAGCAAAAAGTACATTCACAACCACAATACAAGCCCAAATATTCGGCCACCCAAAAAAAAAAAAAAAAAAAAGAAAGCATCTTCAAATATTTATTGTGTTTAAGGCTTTAAGCCGCCCTTTATTTCCCGCCATTGATTCCCAACTGACGGATATGACTATATAATCCAGAGTAGGTGTTGGTACGGAGTATCCATTTGAGAGCATAAAGTGAACCTATAGCTAAACAGATCAAATGCTATCATAGTATTATTCGAATTTATTGTGCGAAATCTTACACTGACATACTCCGCCTTTAAAAATTATTAATTTCAAACATTTAAATCGGATGATGCTTCTTATGTAAGTATAGACGTACAATTCGACCAGTAACAGAAACAATTCGGCAAATTACTTGTCATTCAATCAATATCGCTTCTGTAATAAAAATTCTTCTAATCTAGCACTGGAATTTTGATTAATGACCCTACCATATCTTACTATGGGGTGGGATTGAGTGTTGTATTTACTACTTTGGACTAAGAACTTTTTCAGGTCAAATTTACGGCTATGAATTGAAGTCTGGCTTGGACCATATATATAGGACATGGTACTACCTTCCTTGCGTTAAAACCATAATTCTTTTTGGACCATTAAATTTCCAACGAGCGCCATAAATAGCCGACGATCTTACATACTGCATGATAACGTTTTTATTTTTATTTTTTTATTTTTTTTTTGGCAGCCTTTAACGCTAACTACTTTCTCTTATTTTGATCGTTTTGCCAGCTAGTCCTCAGCCAATAATGATCCTCAAAGATACACACCTTTTTTTTGGTTAAAAAAAAAACTTTTTTTTTTCTTTTTTCCCCCTACGAAGAAGGTTCCCATTTGTCCCCAAACACTGGCCTTTGAGGAGATAGCATAGTACCAAATATATGGATGGTTATTTAATTTTTATCTCATATTGGAACTCCCATCATCAAGGCTTGCAAGGTGAAAATTGATAAAATGATAAGTTGCATAAATGGGAGTATATGTGGGGGTTTTTTTTTTTTTTTTTTTTTTTTTTTTTTTTTTGTGGTTATTGGTGGTCTTTTGGACCACTTTAGGGGGTGTGCTATGCGTTTGGGTTTAAAATTCATGCAATTCTTGCCTTTTAGTGCATAAATTCATGGCCTTCATGATCAAAATATGACTAGGACAGTTTTCTTCTTTTCAAAGGGGTGTGAGTTGGGTCATGGTACTTTCATGGCCTGGATGAACAAGCAAATCATCTGTCAAGGAGTTATATTTTGCTAAGCATCTCCCACGAGTTTCATGATCACCATTACTTTGACGGATCGTGACCCACTCATCTCGCGACACGTAGGGATGCCGTCTCTTTATGTTTGTTCATGGCAATGCAGGGGGGGCTAATTAGTCACTTTAATTGGGAGTGAGAATTTTCAATTTAAGAAAAATCACAATCATGAAAATAATAATAATAATAATAATAAATTAGTAAAGAGAGAGACGGACCCGTAGAGCTAGTTGCTATATATGTAGGGGAAAAGTCGTCCCTTTTCTAGTTGAATCATAAAAGCCTACTATATATTCAAGCACTAGTAGAGAGTAGCCCTAAAAAAAATAAAAATAAAAAATCTATTGTTAGTATGAAGGTTGGGGGCTTGATTGCAAACATTTTTAAGATTTGGAAGAGGAAGTCTCCCTCTTTTAGGGGTGGAGAAACTAGAAAGGAGGGGTTTAAAAGGCAACAATAGTGGGAAGGAATCCAGAAGTGGGTTTCTCCTAGTTGAGCCAAAAAGTAAAAGCAAATAGCCACCTTAGAAGCCTCTCACTATCAAATGCTTGGTCAAAAATTGGTAATAATGGGTCATAGGATGTAGAGAATAAGGCCTAAATTAACTATATGTATAAGGTTGGACTTGGATTTTTTTTTTTTTTTTTTGGTTGGGTCCTCTCTCCCTTCTCTTACTATCATTTCAAACTATCCTTCTACTTTGTTCCTCTAAAATGTACATGCTACTTAGTAGTTGACCCTCTCTCTCTCTCTCTCTCTACATATTTGTGAAACTCATGTGTAGAACTACGCGCATGTTGTCAAACCGTGTGTATATATATATATATATATATCAAGATATGCAATAAGTAAATGGTAGAAATTTTTTGAGGTTCTTTCGTGGATTGACATGCAAATGTGTTCCTTTTTCATTCTATTGGTTGTGTATAGAAAAATAACAGATTCCACCTATTAATTTTTGAATGATTATGTATATGATTATTCCAACTTCTCTTTCATTTACACGTAAGAAATGTCTCATATATATATATATTCACATGTTATTGTTCAGTTATTTGTGTGAATGAGAAATAACACTAAAAAGAATTACATTCGAATCACCTGATTAGTACGTAAAACATAAATCATGTTACGAGTGACACATAAGAGCGGTTTCATATAAAGTTTCATTGTGTGTGTATATATATATATATAAACAAGCTTTTTGGTCATGCCATTATGTATAATGTACGTGTGGACCATATTCCTCTGCACAAAACTATCGGAAATTCATTTTATATATTGAATATTATTTATCTTCAATCCAAGCATCTCTTTTTAGTCAAATTTCTAAACAAGATTTGGTGCGCAATCAATTGATTCAATTACGTTAGACAGTTTAATTAATTAATGTAGCTATACTACGATATCTATGGGAATAATGTATTACAATATGCGTTGTATTGAGCTCAAATCTGCTTTTCACCCAACGATATATAATTATATACACAATTAAAGAATCCAAATATCTTACTTTAAAAGGAATTAAGTAAAGAAAGAAGACAACAGAAATGATTCCGCTAAATCATTTATATCTTTCTGGTTTTATTAATTTTAATAGTATTATTTTTTTTGCTAAAATTTAATTAATATTATTATTTTCAAACCTTTAACTGCCACGGTTAGAAACGAAGATTTTCTTAACGTTTGTTTGTTTGTTTTTTTTTTTTAATATTCAGAGACCATTTTAGCGCCTTCAATATTCAATTTTTTAGGGATTTGTTATTCAAAATAATGGTTATAAAACAATTATTTATGCATGTATACATAAAGTAAACTAGCTGGACTTCAACAAATAAGACATTAAATAAAAATGTTAATGATTGAAAATGATAAAAAGGGATTATTAATTTTTATAAGTACATATGCCAAATAAATAATGGACACTAAAGGAAACTTTTTTTTTTTTTTTTTCCTTGAAAGGCACTACATAATTTGTATGATGTCGATGTTAGCCCACTCCCTATTACATGACTGACTAAAAATTATGTTTTTTTTTTTTTTCGTTATTTTTTTCATTATTTATTCCTTTAAATTGTCGAATCTGATCTGACTAAATGGGTGGTTCTTTTCATGGTAAAGTTCATAGGTGGCCTTGAGCAAAATTTAAAAAAAAAAAAAAGAAAGAAAAAAAGTTCATTAGGTGGCCCAGAGGAAAAGGGAAATTATACTTTTGAAGGTTGAGAATATGATTATTATCCAGTTGTATAGTTGTATGGTTGCCACGTATCTGTAGTGTGTAGGCACGTAGCACTTTATAACCGAAGCATTGGTTTTCTTTTTCTCTTTTCCCGAAATAGCGAATGATATTTTTTGGTCTCTGTTAATGGCAAGTGGAGCACATCCGATTTGCAAAATGCTATTTTGCCCTTTTCAATTTCTTTATACATATATGATATATATATAATTTTTTTTTTATAAGGGAATTTTATAGTTACCTAGTAGGATGCCGAAAAAAAAAATGTTAAGTTGTTCTTAATCTTATTAGATAAAAAATATAATAATATAGTATAATTCGATGGAATTTTATGATTTGATAAGATATTTTTTTTTACCATATTAGAGAATTTTTTCTGCTTGTTTAACATATTAGAAAGATTAATATAAAAAATATAAGAGGACGTCTGTTGACACCCCTCAATTTACTTTTCTCATTAACTTTTTTGAATTATCTTTTAATTAAATTTTAAATGTCAACTGTATACTTCTCACATCCCCTTTGATTATTCCAAAAAAATTCATATAATTAAGTTTTAATTTTGTTTCACCCACCAATTAATAAATAATCCTCAACTTTTCTAAACATTTATTTTCTTATCAATTTTGTTGCTTTTCTTCATCAACTTCTCTTTTTTCGTGTCCTGTTTTTTTTTTTTTTTTTTGGCAGAAATTCATTATTTTTTTTTAGATGTACATATTTTACTTCTTTTTCTTTTCTTTTTTGGCTACTATACATATACACTGGCGCAATCGTGGATTGGTGTTCGGTAGTATATTATTCAGAAGTAAAGTAAGTAGTTCAGTTTGACTAGTAAAATATATCGTTTTAGATGTATATTTTTTATGATGTAATTTAAAAAAAAATCAAAATCTTGAATTTCTTTTTCTAAAAAATAAGAAAAACTTCCTGATTTATTTTCTTTTTAAAAAGGCTACTAAAATTAAAAACTTTATATGGATTTTTATCCTCTATGTCAACATAACTAAAATGAAAATTATGAATTCTAGTATATATATAGATATATGTATATGTAGACAGTACTTCATGAAATGGATACAAATAAAACTATGATTTTAATTTTTTTCAAGTAAAATAGGTTATCTGGAAAAGAAAAGAAAATTAAGAATAGTTGGATTTCTAGAAAAAAAAAAAAAAAAAAAAAAAAAAGCAACGAAAACGATTAAAAAAAGATTTGTTTAAAAAAAAAAAAGAGGGTAATTTATTAGTTAGTGGGTGAAAAAAATAATAAATATTAAAATTTAATTATAGAGATTTTTGGGAATAAAAAAATGGATGCACCAAGTAATAATTAGCGTTTAAAATTTAATTAGTGGATAATTTAGAAAATGGGTGGGAAAAGTAGATAAGGGGACGTTAATAAACATCCCAAAATATAAATATATATATATATATAAACCAATGAAACCTATTGAATATATGATAATCCAAATAATGCAAATATTAAAAAAAAAAAAATCCCCACAAATAAATTGTTTTGTAATCGTGCTAATATTGAAACCAAGTCTACATCTAATGTTTAACAAGATACAATTGGAAATTAAGTTTGTGCTTTCCCAATTATAAAATAGATTTTTGATTAGGAAAACTAGCTGCATGACTCTCTTTTTTCCCCCTTATGCTAAAATGTGTAGCAAGATTAGCTACAATACAATTAATTTCATCTATAATCAGAAGAATAAAATCAGAACAATCATCTAATTAGTACCTATCTTCGTTGATGGAAGAAATAAGGAAGTGAGCTGACAACTTTATTACCCTATCTAGAAATTAAGCAAACAGAATCACCACCAACTTTTCTAACAATATACCTAACATCGTAAACAATATGATTTTCAGCCATCTAAATTGACAGATGATTAAAAGAGAAAATAACGCCATTACAATTACTCTATAAAATGAGCCAATAAACCACTTTCAATACAAGCCAAACTCCTTCCCTAATAGCTATTAGTTCAGCTAATGAAACAGTAAAGCAACCATTAAATTCAATTACTGTGCCAATCTCACGAAAGCATTCCCTGGTGTAACATAACAAAAATAATTAAAATGTGAAAATCTAGGCCTAGTTGGATCTAACATTTTTCTCATATTTAGTTCTAAGAAAACTGCTTGAACTCATTTTCAAATAGTTTGGCTATAAATATAAATTTCTACATTTTAATCATATATTTGGTTGAAGTTTTCAACCTAAGTAAAGTATTAGCTATAATTCCGATACGTTTGTCTTGAAAAGTGATCATTTTTTTCACTGGAATCAATTTGTGCTTCAAAATATCATGAGTTTTTTTTTAATTGAAAAATAAATAACAAAAAATATATAGTTTGAATGCAAAGCAAAATCTTTAGCTTTAGTTCCCATTTATTTAAAGTAGTTTTTTAAACAAGAAACTTAATACAAATGGTCTAGAAGGCAGTCAAAGATTTAACTCCACATATATCCATTTCATTAGAGATTTGCAAATCTCTCTATCTGAAGAACAAAGTAGGCTTTTGAGAATCCCTTTATCTTCTTCATTAGCCGAAAAATGGAAAGACGAGTCCAGTGGTCCCAATAGAAACCCTCCCAATTGAATTGCTAATTAATATGGGATATACGCAACTTGTCAAGATTAGGCGTATCAAAAGCCCACTCCTCTATCTTCCATGGATTGTAGATGTTTATTCAAAAAGAGCTTTATATGTACTCAACATTGATGTGTCGGGGTATTTTCCGCTTTTAAGTCTCGAGTTTATATTTTTCATTCTTAACGTTGTCAGATTTAACTGATGAAATCAGTCTCAGTTGAGGATCATGTATGTTGTATTATGCGATCATCGCATTAACTGATTTAGCTTGTACAATTTAATTAGTGTAAATAATATTCCTCTTTTTTTAAAAAAAAAAAAAAAAAAAACCCCCCACTCCTCTCCACCCCTTACTTGCTCAATGCAACCTTTTCTCTTTTTTCTCTTCTCTTTTTTTTTCTTTTTGGTTCTAATTTAAAAAAAATAATTAAAATAAAAAAGATTTATGATTTCTGTAAACAATCATTCCTTGATATCACTTTCATTCATTGAGCGGCTTGAGACCATCCAGTTGTATCCATCTAAGACCATTAAGAAGAAAATGAAACATTCTTCCATGAAGACTATTTTGAGACAGTTATCATGATGGGAATGAAAGGGATGTTGCCAGACAAAATCTAGCCATCCATTGCATTTACTTTGACCCAATTTGATGGACACACTTATGGTAGGCCACACGTAATATTGATCCACCCTATACACAGTAAATGAAAAATTCTTCTATATTAACCAAAGCAAAACCACACCCACTTGCCAGATTCTATATCCACAGTTTCCACATATTGCTTGACAATATTTGGATTTTGTCACAAATGTTTTTGTTTGCTTGGCAGATGTAGGAAGTTGCTACCAATTTTGTCCTTGGGGGTAACAATTCCATATATTCCAAGGAGTTGAATTTAACAGTTGTCTTGAGGATTTATTTGTCAATTTTAGTACCAACAGATTTTGTATTCATAGCTAAAGAGACTTAAATGTTTTCAAGAATTATATGGAGAGACATTTGCTTTTGTCTGCGGCCCTCAAGTTCATTGTGATGGTAAGTCTCATTTAGAACTTGAGAATTATAAGGAATTTGAACACTACGTTTTATGATATAGTTAAGTATGAAATCCGTTAAGTTATGTCTGTAATCACAAAATTATTGGTTTTTAAGTGTTAAATTTTTATCATATTCTATTTAATTTGATTTTAATATAATCTGAGTGCTAAAAATTGTATGGAAACAATATATATTTTTAAGCCTTACCATAAGATTAGTCATAAAAAAAATTCCCCTCAATTGTAATCCTTAAACAACGTATTCTTAATTTTCAAAATGTAACATTCATTTTGCCATCCATGAAACATTAACGAAAAATCTCGTTGTGTTGACTATAAAGGGTATTTGTGTAACCCCATTCTATTCATTATCTTTTTTTGAGAGGACCATTATATTCATAATCTAATTTGAACTTAAAACTTTTTTTTTTTTGGTTTCACTTTCATATGATTTAAAGCCTAATTTTAATTTAACACGACAATTAAAAATCATATCAAAACAGTAGTTTTGTTTTTGTTTTTTGTTTTTTAAAATCTCTTACCACAAGATTATCGAGAAAAACAAGGGCAAAAATGTGATTAGATCCCTACTTTGCTTTATTAAAAATAGAATAAGCATTTGGTTCTATTACCATTGCCGACTTTCTACCTGAATATGCCCGAGTACTTGGATAAGGCATATCCCATGGAGGCATTTTAGCCCGGGTTTGACAATTCAATAATATCAATTGACACCAAAAAAGAAAACTTGCCTTGCTGTATTAAATTCAGGGCCTTTTTTTTTTTTTTTTTTTTTTTTTCAGTTTTATTGAGGAATTAATTTAATAAATGCCTTGTCAAATCATAAATATTATAGCGAAATTTAAGGGATCACTCGGTTTGCATTATTTACCAATTCTCATGTGTCATGACCCATGACTCATATCACAACTCCCCTAAACACTTGCTTTCTTTATTTTTTTTTTACTTTTTTGCTTGTTGCTTGACATTTATTTAACTGAAGATCAGCATATTTACTATTTAATTCTTTGCTAGCAACAAGGGGAAAAAAAAACATACACACAATTCAATCCATTAAAAAAACCAGTAATTGTAGACATAATCTTGATGATGATTCCATACATATATTCATAATAAGATAAATAGTTCGAATTCTCTATTATAAGTTTGAATAAAAATAAATCTATAAAAACCGAGGGAAAAAACAAAAAGGAAGACCCAAAAAGAGAAAACTAATAATTTACCTGATGAAAAATGAAAAGACAAAATAATAATGAAGGGCAAATTAATAACATGTATGAGAAATTAATATAGTTTTTGTAAAAGGAATAAAATTAAGGGCGCCCATATCAATGCCTTAAATATTGGTTCCAAGTCTTCGCTTTCCAATGAAATCTTAAAAGACCAACATACTCTTAAGATGTCCCATTCTCCAAAAACCCACGAGCACCCGACTTTTAAAACTAAAAACTTTAAATTAAAATTAAAAATTGTTTACATTACACAGCCCAATATAAATTAGATTTCCTGGTCCCCCCCACCCCACAAACAAGAAGAAAGGCACACATAAATATAATAAAAAGTTTATTTATTTAAGAAATATAATCAGGAAAAATAATAATAATAAAAATGAAGAGGAATACACTAACAAAATTTTAAAAACCATTTTAATGGGTGTTTAGATTAATGTCTAAAAACTGGTTAATGATTGAGAAACCCATTTAGTGGACTGCAACAAAGGATTGGATTGGGACCCAGTTGGTCATTCCTACCAAGATTTTACTTTCTCCGCCGTTTGATGGGGTCGTGAGGAGTCCCAAACGAACGGTCAGGATTGAAGCAAATAGATATATTTGTGATAATATTCAATGCAACGTGAGGGAGTTGTATAAGAAGAGGATGAAGAGGCACAATCCATTTTGTTGCCAAAAGGAAAAGTGGAGAAACGAAAAAAAAAAAAAAAAACAATAATAATAATAATAATAAAGAAATATGAATTGGTGTCCTAAAAAGACTGATTATGTATGGTAGAAGGTTACAAGACAAACAATATACAAGGAACCTCATCATTCCAACTTATCCTCTTTTGAAAAAATCAACAAAAACAATTTTTAGTTTAATAAAATTTTCTAGGAAAAACAAAACCCACCAAATTTCAATGGAATAGAGGGGGTGGGGGGGGGTGGGGAGGGGAGAATTAAAGGGCGCAAAGTCAGTAGCTCGAGGAAGAAAAAGAGGAAAGAAGAAGCCAAAAATTGCACTCAAATCAAAAGGTGTACTACTCCTCAATTCTTGAATGGAAGAAGATTTTATATATATATATATATATATATAAATATATATTTTCTCTCTCTCTATTGTGAGAAGTTATAGAAGCAGAATCCCAGTCAGTCAATTCAGTCAAACACTTTACAAACCCAATAGCCTCAAAATCTTCTATGATCCTTCCAACATTGCCAACTCAAAAAAAAAAAAAAAAAAAAAAAAAAAAAAAGAAAAGTTTAATGAACTTACCATTTTGCCTTTCTCTCACTTTCTCTCTCTAACCCCACCCTTTCTATGTAATTGTGTCCATGTACATATATCCTATAAAAATTGATGAGGGGGGTATCACTTTAAGGTGGTTTTGGGGAAAAAAAGAAGCTCAGAAAAAGCAAGAAATTGGAAGCGAGCTCATGACAAATTCATGGTCGCCTTAACCCACTTCTAATCTCTCTCTCTTTTCTCTTTTCTCTTTTTCTTTCCTTTTTATTTTTGTTCACCCTCTCTTTCTCTCTCTTTTTTGGCCCAAAAATATGTTATCATAATATTCACAACAAAGACAACAACAACACCAAATATAAATATATTCTTTTAAAAAGAAAATTTTTTTTTTTCTTTTTTCTCCGTTCTTCCTTTCTGCCCATTAAACAATGAAAATGGCATATTACCAATCATCCTTTCCCCTCTGTAGGAAACACCCATCATTGCTCCCAACAATCCTTTTCAACCTTTGAAACCTGAGCTTCTAAGATATTCCCTCCCCCCTCACCCCCCTCCCTCTCATTCCCTTCCCTTCTTTTCATTCTTCCTTTTCTTTTCTTTTCCTTTCCTTTCTTTTCTTTTCCTTTCTCTCTTCTAATGCTTCCTCCAATCCCCACCATTTAAATACCTCCCCCTCTTTATAGACCTTTTCTTCCCTCCCTCCTCTTCTCGCTCCCCTTCACCCCCCCCCCCCCCTCTCTCTCTCTAACTTTCTCTCTCTTCATTCATTTTTTTTTCCTGATAAGAGAAAATCACAAGAATGGATCCTTCATCGACAAACTCCGTCAATGGGTTCTACTCGTTTCTGACGAGAGGAATCGACGATCTGGAGAGAGTTTATCTGTCGAACAACTTCATGTCAATCCAATTCCTGCAACGAGCTCTCTCTCTCCTCCGATCGTTCCACTCCCAATTGACTCTGCTCGTCCAGAAGCTCCACCTCCCCGTCGGCGACAAGTGGCTTGACGAGTACATGGACGAGAGCTCCAAGCTCTGGGAGGCCTGCCATGTCCTCAAGTCCGGCATCTCCGGCATGGAGAATTACTACTCCGCCGGCTTCAACCTCACTTCCTCCCTCGACGGCCACCGCCATCTCTCTCCTCAGCTTTCTCGCCAGGTAAATAAAATTCAATTTCAATCATTTAGGCATTGCAATTGAGGTTTTTTAAAAAAATATATATATTTCTGGGTGGATGATTTTTTTGCGTGCTAAACAAGCAGGTGATAAGAGCGATATCGGGATGCAGGAGAGAGGCGTTGGGATTGGAGGAGGAGAACAGGGCATCAATGGAGACGAGAATCCAGCCGCTGTCGCTGAGGTTCGACGAGAAGGTGTCGATCGAGTCGAAGCTGAACGGGTTCAACGGATTCAGGGGAGTGCTGTACGCGATGAGGAACGTGAGCTCGCTGCTGCTAATGATTCTTCTGTACGGACTGGTGTACTGCTGGCCGGAATCGAGCTTTCTGAGGGGCGGTTACGAGGGCTGCTTGTTCTTCGGATCGGCGTTCATGATCTCGACGGCGAGGTTGCAGCAGAGAGTGGCGGCGGAGATCGGCCAGATCGGGGGGAGGCCGGGGATCCTGCTGTACGAGTTCAGGAGGTCCAAAGCTGCCATGGAAGAGCTGAGGGGGGAGCTGGAGCGGAGATCGTCGTCCTCGTCCTCGTCCTCCGGCGCCGGCGGAGGAGCGGCGGAGTGGGAGGCGGCGGAGGAGGGAGGGATCAGGGAGAGAGTGGAGAATTTGAGAGGCTGCTTCATGGTGTTGAGATCTGGAGCTGAGAATATCGTCGCTCAGCTCGATGATTTCTTCGACGAGATTGTTGAAGGTAGGAAGAAGCTTCTCGACTTTTGCAGCCATAGGTAGACCAACCAAACAAACAGATGATGAAGAACAAGAAAAGAGGGGGGGGGGGGGGGGGGGGGGGGACTCATGTTTGTTTAGTAGAAATGGTAAAAAAGGAAAAGGAAAAAAAAAAAAGAAAGAAAAGAGAGGGAGGAGAAGAAGAAGAGGAGGAGGAGGAAAATTTACTGTGTTTAGGAGAAGAAGGTATTGAGTTGTTGTTGGGTTGGTTAGTTTGTGTAAACCTTTAACACTGTCTCTCCTCGTTCTTCTCTCTTCTTACCTTTTTTTTTTTTTTTTTGTTAATTTATTTTTTATTATTTTGTCCTTTTCTTTTTTTTTTTTTTTTTTAATTTTTTAACTACCATTTTCTTTGTAGTTTATGATAGTTGTAACTTTGTAGAGCTTTTCCTAGGAGGGGTTCCAAAGAAAAAAAAAAAAAAAAAAAAAGAGAATAGAAACGTTAGCGTTTTGTGGGTTCTAAAGATTTGACATTTGAAAGAGAGTTGTGGTCTGTTCGACTTAAAACTACCAAGGTTAAAAGCTTAAAAAAGGTTATTTAAGGTTTGATGAAATGAACGTAAAGAGAATGGAATGCAATGGAATGGAAATTGGAAGCTAGCTTTCTTCGTGTATATTTTTTCATTTTTCATTGGGATACACGCAAAACTCATTCACGTCAATTCCTTTTTTTTTTTTTTTTTATATATATATTTTTCTTTGAAAAGATTTCCCTCCTATTTTCCTTCTTCTTTTTTTTTTTTAAATTTTTTCTTCTGTTGGAAAAAAAAAAAAAGAAAAAAAAAAACTCATTTATATAATATTTTATTTTAGTAAAAACACTAATCATTCGAGTAGGGAAATAATGATGAAAAGAGAAGCATTAGGGGGACTGTAGGGAGGGAGGCACTGTGAGATTCCTGGGTAGGCTTTAATTTCAAAGGCAGCTTCTTTTGCTCTTAGGAAGCTTTTGTCTGATTTGATTCACTCTGAAAGCAATTGATTTTGATGATGAAAGCTTCTAACCACAACCCTCTACCCTGACATGTCTCCTCTCTCTCTCTCTCTCTCTCTCTCTCTTTCTAAATGATAATTTTTTGTTGTTGTTGCCAGTTTCTTTCCTCTTTTTTTGGTCTTGAGAGAGAGATATATATATATATATATGTATGTATGTGTGTATATATACACACCCACACAGAGGAGAAAAAATTTGGGGGTCACTTTCTCACTTGTAACCGTATCTCATGCTTTGCTTTTTGTCCCTTACCGGAAATTCATGCTTTGCCTCCCTTGGAGGTATCCATAACCAGCGTCCACCTTAATCAAATCAATAAAATATTTGGTGCCAGACAAACTAGCAGACAAAATAGAGCAAATATAAACAAATGCATCAAAATGCAACCACTTGCAATGAAAAAGCAAATTAAGCCCTTGAATCAGTGCACTCATCTTAAATTTAATTGATTTTTTATTTTTTATTTTTTTGCCCTCAACCCGGCGAACCGTGGTTTAAAAACAATCATAACCAAACAAAATGCTCTTTGACCATCTAGAAAAGAAAGAAAGAAAAAGAGGAAGAATATAAAATATCTGCGTTGTGAGTTTCAGTCAATTTTTCCCAAGTGTAATTTTTAAAAAATTGAGATTGACAAACATGACAGAGACACAGGATGTTTCTAAGCGCACATAGAATTTGACATATATTCTCAGCAACAAAATAGGGACTTGAAGACAAAAAAGGTACTTATTTAACAGAGTACAAACTATAACGGGACAAAATTATTATTATTAAATTTTTTTTTTTGGAAGGAGAGACAAATAGCTTTGGATAGACCGCAAGGGCTCAAAAAAACCAGGAAAAAAAAAAGGGGGTGCAGCTCTTTCCAAACAGTAGCTTTACTTGTTCTGCCAAGGTGTTACAATTACAGGTGTATCCAGATTAACAGTATGGGCCTATAGACCAACTACACCTAAACAAAGTCAGTTGCATCTTCACAAGATAAAACTCTATATAATTTTTACAAGATGGCAAACAAATAGCCAGGGAGACGGTCTAGATTTTGGTACTTAAAATAGTATGGTAATGTCTTCAGATTAAAAAAAAAAAAAAACGAGTGACAGCTTTACAAGAGATAAATTGGGAAAGGAGATTTCGTGGAAGAAAAATGGAAAGGTTACCATGCAAGCCCATGGTAAAGCCATAGAAGCAAGAGACTGAAGGTTACCATGGAAAGGTTACCATGCACGCATCCTTGCGGTACACCTCTTTTCTCCTCATTGTCAAATATCAAATGCAGGCATAGCGAATTGTGTGGCAAATGCCTCAACTCGATTTCGGAGATCAGTGATTTCTCTGTTGTTCTGAAGAACTTTGACAAAATCCCTGGCCAATTTTCCGTGTTCCTTGTGCACGATACACGTAATCTGTGCAGCTCTTATAAGAAAGTCAGCAATCGTCTCAAAATCAGCCTCTAAGCAACCTCTTGATGTCATAGCAGGAGTACCTTCATAACGAGAAAAAAGAAATTAACAGTTAAAAAAAAAGGAAGGATTAACCAATGAGATAAAAGATGATTAGCCAACGCTTGAGTACAAGGATTTAAAACTTCAATCAGTAAATGAGTATGAGAAATATGGTTCTAGTTCATGAGAAAAGGCCAGCGGGTAAAGGAATGTTATGCTTAGTCTACATATTACTCACCGATTCTCACTCCTCCGGGAGAAACTGCACCAGCGTCACCGAATATAGCACATTTATTCAGAGTGATGTGACACAACTCACAGACCTTCTCGTAGTTCTTGCCTAAAACAAGTTACATTTTGCCAAATAATGGTTAGACCATATCAATAAAAATACAAGCAATAAAATGAAGAAAGATAAAGAAAATTGAAATTTGCATGATTTCCATGAAAAAAATGGCACATTAAGAGTGATAAGCAAATAATAACAATTGCACTTGTCTGTTCAGCCATCTCCATGCAAATGGCTAAACAGTTTGAGAGAGTGATATATTCTCATCAAATGCAAGATTCCATTACGAATTTATGATGACTGTTATCAGAACTAATGAAAAGTTATGAGTTTCATATATTATCTACAAATCAACAAGGTTACCTCTACTATTTCCAAATTATAATAATTAAAGGGAAAAACATTGTCCCCTAGTAGAAACCAATATTTGAGAGAAAACCGGACATATATGATTATTATACCTGCTAAGCCAAGGGCAGTCAAATCCCAGAGCAACAAGTGATTGTCGGTACCGCCAGTCACCAATCTGCATTTTCTTCTCAACAAGGCAGATGCTAAAGCATTTGCATTTTTCCTCACTTGTTGCATGTATGCTTTGTATTCTGGACTGGCCACTTGTTTTAGGGCTACGGCAAGAGCAGCAATGTGGTTATTGTGAGGACCCCCTTGTAATGCTGGAAAAACAGCAAAGTTTATCTTCTCTTCATCAAATTGGCTGTTTCCCTCTCCATGAACCGAGCCTTGCTTTCTTGACCTAGTGCCTTTCCTGTAAAAGATGATACCTCCCCTAGGACCCCGGAGACTTTTGTGCGTTGTTGAAGTGACAATGTCACAGTAATCAAATGGACTTGCACATTCCTACATTAGACAACAGCCAGCATGTTAGCAAAAGACATTGGGACTTTTTCTTTTGAATCTGAAATCTGCTGTGACCAAGAGGCTTTCGCACCCGGCCAGAATGTCTAACTCTTTATTGGAACAATTAATTTTTGCACAAACCAAATCACAAACGAAAGTATAACATTTGATTGATGCATAATCAGCTTAAGAGCTCAAACAAACTTTACCATTTGATATGAAATCAATCGCAGCTTGAGCTATATTAACATGTAAAGTTTTTAAAACTCCGGCCTTAAAACTTAACAAACAAGGATATTCAGCTATCCGTTTGACTACAGCAGAACAATTGCAACAGTTTGTTCACATTTCAGATTGAGAACCTCATAAAGCAATATCGGTAAATTCAATAGCAAATTGTATCTCGAGGTAATCAACCTAATTCATCCATCACGCTAACTCAAGATAATAGTTCAAATAGCATGGCAACCATGTTAACACATATCATAAATCTTGAGTGGGAAGCCATGCATATTTCAAACAATATCAGCCCATTTGGAAAGTAACATTTTCAGAGTCACAAGTTTCCATACCTTAGCTGCCACTAGGCCGCTGATATGAGCCATGTCACACATCAAAAACGCGCCGCATTTATCAGCAATGTGCCGGAACCTTGCGTAGTCCCACTCCCGCGGGTATGAACTCCCACCGCAAATGAGTATCTTCGGGCGAAAATCAAGTGCTTTCTCCTCAAGCTTATCATAATCTACATATCCCGTCTGCGGATTAACTTTATAAGGGAGACTCTCAAAGAACATGGATGCAGCCGAGACTTTCTTCCCACTTGGAGTGTAATAACCGTGACTCAAGTGGCCTCCAGATGCTGAATCCAATCCCATAATCCGATCGCCAGGGAGCAAAAGCCCGGTGTACACAGCGAAATTCGCAGAGGTACAAGAATAAGGCTGAACATTCACCCCCCACTTCTCAGAATCAAGATCAAAAGCAGCCAGTGCACGCTCACAGCAAAGCAATTCAATTTGATCGATATACTGATTACCCGTGTATAACCTCGCCCCAGGCATTCCCTCGGAGTACTTGTTGGTCAGATGGCTACCGAGAGCTTCCATAACAGCCTTACACACGAAATTCTCCGAAGCTATCAACTCGATTCCTCGGAACTGTCTCTGCCTCTCCTTCTCCATAATTTCGTGAATCTTCGGGTCCGCAACCTGGAGCGGCTCATTCCCCCATGAACGCACCACTTTCCGCCTCGCTTCGAGCCCCGATTCCACCGCAACGCACTTCGAAGGGTTTGTGGGGAACAACGGCGACGCTTCCCTCGGCCTCTTGAAGCGCATATGGTGCCCAAGAAGGCTGAATTTCTCATCTTCCTCTCGATCGTCGCCATTCTCAACCCTAACCTTGTTCTCATCCGTTTTCTCCAGCAATTGAAGCGGAACAGAGGCGCTCAGCGACAGGTTTGGCGGCGAAATTGGAGCGGGTGATAAATGCGTGCTGAAACCTAGCGAGAGACCCGGATGAGCATCCGTAAACTCCATAAATCCTAGATAAGAAAGAAAAAAAATACCCAGAAAAATCAAGAAAAAAAATCGAATCGTCAAATCGGAACCCAAACTTTCGGCGTATCCGAGACTAGGGACAGGTGCGGAAGCAACAGAAGCAGCGACAACAGCGTCGGAAGAGGCTACAGTGACAGAACCGGAGCGACGAACTGCGAGTACGAGGAGCGGAAGTTGTAATACCCATGAAATGTGAAGAAAGCTTCAGAAACCCTAATCCCCAAATTCGCAAAGAGATTTTTGTCGGAGAGAGATTTGGAGAAGACGATGAGAAAGATATAAACAAAAATAAAAATAATATAATTGGGAAATGAAGCGCACTCCTCCGTAGGTGACTGGCAGTTGTTTTCGCTTTCGGGGGGTGAACCTGGACGCAAAATCGTCAAGACGACTACGGGTCACCGGCTGACCGGGAATAGCCGGTAGCGTTGGAATCGTTTCCGGTCAAGTAGACGTGGAAGGTAAGTTATTGCCTCTAATCTGGACGGAATCACATCTAGGTTCAGAAGGGGACCTAGTTATGAACTGTAGTTTTGGCATTATGTTTGGTCTTAGATACGGATGTTTGGAGTTTGGCGTGACAGATTCGATAAAACATATGGGTGTAATAAATGGTTTAGCAAAATATATATATATATATATATGGGTGTAACAAATGACGCGAGGCACGACTGCTTTTTATTATTTTATATACGGATAAATTCCATTTTTTTAAATTTTATAACTCAAATTTTAAAAGTTTATCTATTTTGTTTTTTAAGAAAATTTAAAAGTTCATATTTATATACACAAGTCCAAATGGGATGCATGAGCAAACAAAAAAGTCTAAATAGAAAGATTTTTTTTTTTAATTATATAAAATTTTGATACGAACGAAACAAGTTTCAATTTAATATTTTTTTTGAATTGATTTCAAGTTTTTACACTTTCTAATTTCAGTTATCTGTACATCAAATGAATAATAATTTAATTCAAATCAAATATAAAAACTCAATTCAAACATATACACTAAATGTATATTTAAATTTGAAAACATTGTAAATGGCACCATAACCTTTGGCCCATTAGACACAAAATATTGTTAATTTGAAAAAAAAAAAAAAAAAAAAAATCATCCACGATTATTACATTAAAAAAATCCACCACGAGACGCTCACATTATTGGTTAACGTGGAGAACCTTACACTTGCAAGCTTCCTTAGCCACCCATCTGAGAGCAAATTTTATCTTCCATCTTTTAAATTTGTTTAGACGTAATTTGTTTATAGCTGTTTGGTATATTATGTTAAGTCAAAAAATTTCAATTCAAAATGAATCTAAGGGGGTGTTTGGTGTGTAAGTTTGAGTTAAGATTTGTAAGTTTAAATAGTAAATTTTTTTGAATTTTTTTGAATTTTCAGAAAAGACAAACAACTTTTTGAGGAAAAAGACAAAAAACATGATAAAAAAAGTACAGTTTAGTTTAAACTAAATTTTTTGCCAAACAAGGCCTAAATCCACTTTTTTATCTTTTCAAGATTTATGTTGCACTTATTTTTCTTTCTTTTCAAACATCACTGCATTTTGGATTCTTAATTCAAAATTTTTTTTTTTTTTAATTTTAAGACGGAATGTCAAACTGATCATTAATAATATGAGTATTACACAGTTGATTCTTTGAAGTTGTTAATGGTTGCGATAGAAAGGTCAAATATGGAACAAGAATCATTATTTATGAAAGCACAATTTAGAACACGTTGGAAGATTAGGAGCTAAAATGGGACGAATAACATATTTCCGGAGCCAAAATTGACAATAACTGTATTTAATTATATAATATTAATTTTTTAGTGGAATATAATAATCATTTCAACAAGACTTAGTTTTATTTATGATTTTTTTGGTGTTAAAGTTTAACTCAAATTAAACTATAATTTTTCATATCAGTTTTTTTTTTTTTTTTTTTCCTGAAAAGTCAACAAAATTTATAATTTATTTTAAAAAAATCAATAAACTCTAACTTAAAAATTTCATCACCGATCTACACACAAAACAAACACAACCTTAAAAACAAAAAAAACAAATTTTCGTTTAAACGAGACAAGTTAAATCTGGGCTGAAGGCCCATATCTTAACAAGGACTAGTGGGCCTGAAGGTCCAAATGGTTAGCTAAAGAACCAAAAGGTCCTCTGGAAAACTTGCGCAAGTCGTCAATGGAGGTATCGTTTTCTTCCGAAGTTGGTGTCTCTAGTTGGGACTATCTCAACCTTCTCGTTCTCCGCCCAGCTCTCGCAATCGCTTTCGTTCTCTTCCTTATTTTTTTGGGTAACTTTTCTCTCTCTGATCAAATTCTTTTTTTTTTTCAGTTTAAATCGGAATTTTTATTTCTCCTAAATCGGGTTGGTGATAAATTTTCCCTTTTTTTTTTTTTTTTTTTTTTTTTTTTTTTTTTTTTGGGGTTCAGGTTGGTTGCTGGCGTGGAAGCTAGTGCTGGTACACGTACCTCTGGTTCAGGAGATTTTCGGTTTGAAAAAGAAAAACGCCAAACCGAAACCGCCGACTCGTCGCCTCTCGAAACTTTACAACTCCATTGATGCTCGTAATTCTGCTTCTTGAAAGGTATTTTTTGAGATCATTGATATGACTATGGAATTTGGGTAAATGGAGTTTTTTTTGTGGGATTGAACTTGCTTTCAATATGTCAACATCAGTGTGCAATTTTAAGCAAAATCTTGGAGCAGCGCAGTGTTAAATTAGTGTGCCAATCTCATATTTATAGCATTTTAGTAATAAAACAGCCCTCCAATGAGGTGTTACTTTTGGCATTAGATATGACATTAGCACAAAGTTTAGCCTATGTTACAAATTGATATTCAGCAGGTGGCAAAAAGGAAGGTAGGAGTTTGGATACGAGACTGGTTTCATTTCTCTGAGCCATGGACCTAATATCAATGTTAAAAAAAGAAGAAAAAAAAAAAGTGTTATTGGTTGATAAATTGAACTTTTCATTTACTTATACTATAAATTTTTTTTTAAATTATTCCAAGACTAGAAAGTTTATATTTACAGGTTTTAGACTAAGCTTAAAATTAATGCTAAAAAATAGATATAACATTTGAATAGCATTATTCATACAAAGTAATTTGTCATTTTCATTATTTTTGTATCAAATAATAGTTAGTATTTACATCGATGGCCTAATGGTGGCATTTGGATATGGTGTTACAGAAAAGAAATAGATCGGACAAAGGAAGATCAAACTTCGAAGCTGTTGTGCTTAGAGGACGACAAAGGACTCCGGAAGGACAAAGTGGGAAGAATCAAGTTAATTGCTCGACGCGATGAAGTATTTAGTTGCATTGATAAGCAGGAGACAGTGATGTTGTTATTATTATTTTTTTCTTTTCTTTTCTGAATGGTGTAATAAGTTTTATATACATAAAGTGTACAAAAAGTACCATGATGTGTCTTGAATGAAGACGTCCATGTTGAAGACGTCCATGCTTTCAGTTCATTTAGTTCCAACTTCTTCATGGGGATGTCAAAGTTCAAAAGAATTTTGATACTTGATCTGTTGATCGATCTCTTTTCTGTCTACTCAAATGGATTTCCTCCCCTTGAAGAAGATTGTGCGGGTGCGGGTGCGGGTGCGGGTGCTGGTGCTGAGTATCCACCAATCGGTTGTTGACACATGTTTATGCCGTGAAAAATTGCCCTGTTACTTTCGAGCCCGCCAATCCCTTGTGGCCTACAACAATTACATAACAAAAAGGTTGAAATGTACCTGGCATGAATTGGAATTCACATTGGTGTCACTTTGAAATAATGACCAAACTGGTCCAACGGCCAAAGAGAGAGAACATTACCGGATAGGCTGGACATTGTTATGCATCTCTTGCCCCGTGTATGCACCTGAGATGATAATATCGGTCGTAAACAAAACCAGAATCAAAATCAATATTCAAGTATGCAAATACGATGGAAAAAGTGAATTTACAAAGAGACAAGGCTGATTCGAAGGAAGGTGGCTTCAACTGCGAAGAATAGGGTCCGAAGCTGGAAGCGTGAAGTATGCCAGTAGAAGCAGGCAACACACTAGGAAGTGCTCCTTGTAATGCCCCCACAGAAGGAAACTACAGGAACCAAAACAAATTGTGAAACTTACAACATTTCTTTTTTTCCCTGCGCTTTGAATGAAACTTCCGATATTCGAAAACACATATTTTGCAAGAGTGCAAAAAGCACAAATGGAATCTTGAGAAGATCGATTTTGAAACTGAATCACATGTAACCACAAATCGTATGCAGTTTCGACATCTCGTACCTGACTTCGCTCGTCATTGATATCGAACGGATTTATTGATTTTGCTGGACTTGGAAATGCTGGAACAGGCTGGACAACAAAATGGCACGTCAAATACCTGCTTACGGAAAGTAAGAGGAGCAACAAAATGTATTGAACTTGATTGTTTAGGGCACGACTGACCATTGCATTGGGGTAGTAGTTGTAACCAATTCCTTGAGGTGGACCCGTTTGCCAGCGAGAAACTGGTGTAGCAATTGATGGGTAGCTTGTAGTGAAAAGGTCCTGCAGAGAATTCAAGACTTATCACCAAAAGAAATGTACGAAACCTAAAAGTGTATTAGGAATGTTGTTTTACCGCAGGAAGTTCCATTCGAGTACTAGGTTTCGTTTCCATTGGAGGAGGTTGGGATTCAACTCTGGTGCTGGAATCCTGTACGGTTCTTGATACAGATTGAGATGGTTGTTCAGCACAAATGCTCGAAGATGCTTGCACGTTTTGTGCCAATGATGAAACTGTCGACTGGAAATGTGCGTGGAAGAAACGGAATTCAGTGCCATTTTTCAACCATTTTGTTTAATTATTATCTAGTCTTGCAAATTCATTGACAGTAAAGAATTAGCGATGTCAGAGGTAAATGAAAAGAGATCCAAATCATGTATTTCACCTCATTGTTAGACAATCCAAGTGATGGAAGAGGCGGGTGCTGCTGGACAATGGTTACACTGCTGCTAGTAGCTTCTAGCAGATTATCAATAGAAGGTTGCTTTGGAACATTGGCAACCATTTCGACTAATTCCGGGATCTGTTGCATAGGTGCCGGAAGAGTAACACCTGAGGCAGGCATGTTGCCTCGAGGTGCCGTTGTGAGAACATCTCTGGCAGGTGCTTTGGAAACATCATCTGCAGGAACAACTAAGGGTACTGACAATCCAAATAGTAAACTTTCCAAAGTGTTTGCTTTTGGAGCCTGAGATGATATTGCTGAAGATCCAACTGATGCCGGGTTGCTACCATTACCAACTGAAGACATTTGCTGTGTTTTTGATACCAATGCTGCATCTGGGGTCTCAGTTTCGGTAGTAAAGTCGATCAAGCTTTGTGCAATTACCTTTTCACGTTCAACTAGCTTCCCATCAGCTGATTCCTGATTACATGCAAATGAGATCTTTTATGACAGAAAAGGCTATGATGGTACATATGGTAACCCAAAAAGTAGAAAATACTGTCGGCTTCAAAATTGACAAACCATGAAAATGGAAAGGTCAAGCAACCGGAAATTTCGTGATGGCATAAATTCTCATTCAAAAGCCAAAGCAACTTAATATTAGGTAGCAGAAATCAAAGAAGACTTCACGCATAAACAAGCAATGACAATTGAGAAGGTTGATAATCATAGAGCTGTATTCGAGGCTATTCAAGAGATCGATTGATTACTGAGCGCTCATTTGGATAAAGATCTAACACATTGACTTGTAAACAATACATCCGTAGTAACATTATAATAAGTAGCCTTACGTGCAACTTGCCTGATTGCTTAGTAATAGGAGAACATGCAGTCGAATAAAGAGAATAATTAGCATGCTTGAATTTGTTCATTTGTATGACAATAATTAAAACTATTTAAGGAACTCAAGAATGGCAACCATCCAAACCAAAAAAAAAAAAAAAAAAAGACGAAAGGCCATGTATATTAGGAGTCGTAACAGCTGCTTGCCTTATTATGAGCAAAACCATCAGCATGCTCTCCATGGTTGTCTTTCAAATTTTTGCCAACCTGTAGATTAGGAACATTGTCCCCTAAAATCTCCTCAAAAGGACGTACAACAGGGGAGCAGGACGTATCCACGTTTTTATAACTGTTATGTAGCCTGCTTTGTAACTTGGAATCTCCATGTGAGAACCTGCGGCTTCCAAATCTGTCATCCCGAAACCGGTCATCAACGATCTCAAAGCGGACAGGACTTTGCTTGTAACCTCCATGTCTTAAATTTTCTCTCGAGTATCGAGGACTTCTTCTTTCGTCATAGTAGTATTTGCTATATCTGTTATCATTTTTTTCATGAGGACTATGTCTTTCAGTAAAAAATCGTTCATACTTGTCCTCATCGTATGAGCTTCTAGATCTACCATGATATGTATCAAACCTCCTGCTTTCATTGAATTCCTCCTTGCCACTCTGTAAAATATAAACGAGAACCTTCTAATTACCATTATCATTAAACTAATGAGGTTAAAATTTATTAAATCAGCTACGGTTATGTAACGTTCAGATGAGGTTTGGCCTAGATTTCCCATATTATTATACAAAACAAGACATAGAAAATATAAGTGTGAAGCCCACCAATCTCAGCCTCAGTAGTTCAGTACTCCTCTCGCCAGAATATTTTCTATCCACGTAGACATGCTTGATAAACTCCCGGAGCCTATGAAGGTTACTGGAGGCACTTAATTATTAGAAAACTTCAACATAAATGACCCAAGTAATACCAAAAATACAAAAAAGCTTATTTCAATAACCTGCCATCGGGAAGAGAGTGATGCTGAGAATCCCATCCTCTAAAATATATTTGCCTTGCTCGCTAGTGAATTCAAATTTAAGACAGAAAACACAGGAAGTATATTTGAAGCACAAGAAAGATGGAAAGAGATCAAAAGAGGGAGAAAAAGAAAGAAAAGGAAAAGGCGAGGGAGGAAAAAAAAAAAGAAGATGCCTACCTCATTTCCTCCAACCTGAAGGGCACTAACTTCTTCTGCAGAAAACTTTGCCACAGATACTGATTTTACACGGTGAGTAAACTCTCGACTGCAATATTGGAAAACCAAGTTAGTCAAAGAACACATAGACAGACGATAAGGATAAAGAAAACTACAAAAATGATATGAAGATCATCCATCAAGAGGCAGTGGAGGTAAAACCAGAATCGGTACTTACTGTACTCCACTACAATTTGTGCAAACGAAAGTCCAAAACGTGGTGCAAACATATTGTGGTCCCTGCATGGAGAATACGCATGTTGTTCAAGATATCATAAAACGTCCCTTTACTCTTTGGTTATCAGTCATCCACAAGTATTTTATAAAACAAAATATAATCATTTTGGCCACCTCAAATCCATGATGGTTTAATTGACCCTCCGGAAAGAGTTTAAAACAAAAGCTGTTTAATTGAAAAAAAAATAAAACTTGTAGCAGCATATAATAAGAATTAAGAATGAAAGTACAAGCGTAACAATCTCAAAACCTGAACAAGTTTTCAAACTTCTCAATGCTAAATTCTCACACAACACAGACCCAAAATTGCAATGGAAAGACCTCAAATTGTTATAAAGTCTTTTTTTGAAGAAAACATATTGGAAGCCATTAATATTTCTTATACCTAGGTTCCATTATCAGACTTAACAGAAACCATAAGCAGCTACAAGGAAAAACGTCATCGGCGGACACAAGAAAACCTGATTCTGTCGATCATCTTTTGAGTGTGTGTAGCCTAATTATTGACCTGATAAAGAGTTAGTAACACGGATCAATCTTCACTTATATTGGCGAGTGCCGGTTTTGGGTATCACGGTTCGAGAGATAAAACATAGGGAGTCTGAGAGACCTAAAGCATGTGATTTCTCTTGTAATCTTCTTCTTCATCATAGCGAAAGTGGACGTATAAGTCTTGTCTGCGCTTTTTTGCTTGCTTTTCTTTGATTCTATTGCTCTCGGTATTAAATCGAGCGTCTAATTCTTAACATCAATCATACAATGTCCATTGATATGATAGAAATCTTTAACGAACATTAAAATAGAATCTCATACCAAACTATTGCAATTGATGCATCTGCGATTCTCGGGAAGTTTCAGAAGGCCCCGAATGATCTTCTCGGTCCTGTCATCTTCCTTCATCCGATTCCCCATTTTCTCGAGAAAATCGAACGGCCTTCATCAGATAACAATAGAAATGCAATGCAATAAACAGATCGAGAAATTAGCATCTTCTTCTAGAATAATCAAACACCAAGTTTCCTATCCTTTTCTAGTTTGTCAAATCAAATCAGAAATTTTTTTTTTTGAAATTTTGCTTACGAACCTGGTGAGAATCCGAGAATGAATCTAGGTCTACAGTGTGAAATGCGCAAAGCAGCCAAAGAAATCGGCGATGGCAAAGGGAAACGAACAGAGAATAGTTTGGGATCGGACATTCTGACGTGAAAATCGGAGATTATCGAACAAGGAGAGAAAGAGAGGGAAAATAGGGCAAAGGAAAGGGAGGGAAATTTGCCGGTTTTAACGGTAGCACAAAAAAATAATTAAAAAAAAATGGCGGTTTTGGCAGTTAAAAGGGGGTTTTCAGACTTGTATTGAAAGAAAAATACAATTATAGCTTTTTAAGCGGGAACTAAAATATAAAAAATTTGTCTCCGTTGAATTTTCCTTCGGTAAACCTTTAACCACAATAATTATTATTTTTAATTAAAAAAAATAGAAAGAGAAATTGACATCAGCAAATCTCTAAACTGACCCTCCCCGTTCTTTTATTTTTTACGGATTTTAACCAAACGACCTCAAACTAGAAAAAGGTTCGCAATTAATGCATTTCCCTTTGGAGGACAAAATTTGATAAATAACCCTACTATGTAGAGGGGCTCACATAAACTGTTTGAACATCTAGGGAATCCCCTGTTTGTCTCGATTATTCTGAATCCCAACTCAGACTTAATAAATAAATAAATAACAAAATAAAAATTAAAACATCAGTGTTACCAAAACACATATTTTAACTATTTCAGAAAAAAAACAAAAACAAATACACATATTTAGAGCGCTCATATTAATAATAGATTAAACGAGTATATCAATAGATTTATCTCCAAATTTTTAATTTTTAACAATTTTTGTCTCGATTTTTTTTCTCATAGCTAAAATAATCGCAAACTACTAAAATAGTTATCATAGTAATCATTTACGTTAATTTTTTAAATAAAATTTATTAATTAACATTATTTTTTGATCAAATTATCGATAAAATTAATAAAAATGACTATTCTAATAATATTTTAATAATTTATGATCATTAAAAAAAAAAAAAAGAGAACCAACCAATCCAAAATTACACAAATTTAAAAATTTAAGAATAAAAAGCAATTTATCCTAGATTAAACATAAACAAGCATTAACCATAAAGTGAGGATCCTGATCCATGCTTGTTTTGATGTATGTTTTCATTGATACTTGAGCGTTTTAAACAGGAAATATAATAGTATTAATTCCCTATCCAAGTGGTGTTGTATTATTTCCGGAAACTGGATTTCTTTTTTTTTTTTTCTTTTTTTTTTTTCAATATCGAACAATTCGAGAAGAAAAGCTGAGGTTAAGGGGAAGAGGAATAAAAATAAAAAAAAGGAAAAAAAAAATTTCTGTACAAAAAAGAGATGGGAAGCCAAAAACCCCATACACCCCTAACCTGCAGTTGCACTGAACAGAGAAGTGCGCTATAAAAAGCTGGCAAAAAAACAAGTCATCAAGGAGAGAACCAGGGAAATTGCTGCTTTGTGAAGTGAGATCTCCTCTTCTTTTTACTGTACTGACTGAGCATAGCTCTCATGTTAGTAGAAGCTCGAAATGCCGCCACTGTCGTTGACAAAAGTGAAAACCCGATTTCATTCTAGCAAAAACAATGCCGAATTTCATGTTTTAGGAACTCTCTCTCTCTGGATGCAGAGAAGCGGGATGAACAAATTGGTCCAAGTATTTCCAATCCTATGCCACCCATCAGTCGTCACTGTTCGAGTCATCATCGTCTTCGTCATCTTCAGGACAATCATTGATTGCTTCAGCAGTCATAAGAGCAGCCACAGCCCTGTGGATTGCAAAATCCGCCCTGCAAACCAATCTCTGAGCTCTTTCTCTCTTGCGCCTAGCCACGTTGAGAGCACGCTGTGCTACACCAGATGCATCACGCAATCTGTACTCATCGAGATCAGAACCATCTAACTGCTCGATGAAATGCCTCTGGGTGGCCTCCGGTTGGAAATGCTGCTGACTTGGCCACTCAGAAAAGCCCGTGTTCCACGGATGAAGCCCATTTCTGCTTCCGTTTCCTACCATTCTATGACCGTATGAAGTCGTCGTCTGGTGGTCACTAGGTGAAACAATACTCCCATATTTCTTTGACTTGCTCCTTTGAAATTTATGGGAATGATTTCTATCAAGCCCGTGATTGATCATTGACATGCTACCTGCATCCCGTGGCGAAAATATCCTAGGTGATGTCTGAGGCAATGGTGAATCCTCTAAAGAATCATAATTATAGCCTGGATATACAAACTTTTCGTCCCCGAGAGAGAACCCATTCAATCTTCTCCCTGAAAAAAACAAAGAATGTAAGGTTGAGAAAATATTCTGAGAGCAAAATAAGACTTAACTCGGTTTGTTTAAAAGAAAACCAAAGAAAGTACAAGATAGAGGAGTTTACCATAAGCATGGAAACCATCGTGATCCCCGAAGTTGAGATTACTCTGGCCAGAAACTGAGATCTTCCTGTGGGATCTCTGTTTTGACCCCTTATTGGGAACTTCGAGACCCCGGGGTTTCATACAGAACGCAAACATGGGCGGCTTCTCAATTGATGCAGCTTTCTCCTGGCATCCATTAGGAAGGTTGGCATTGATTCTGCTCGTAGCTAGCTCCCACTCTCTCACTTGTTGTTGGTACTTTTCCCACGATGGCGGCTGAATAGAACAAACAATTGGATCTACATTACACTCGAGTTTCAAAGGAAAAGCAAACAAACAAAACAGAAGATAATAATCTTTCCTGAAATATTAAATAAGTAATAAGTTTGATAACCAGTTCATAAAATTATACCAGGTTGATACAAAAGTCAAAGGTGAACAAGCTATTAACCAACCCAAAAAATTATACCATTACATACTGTATTTATGAAATCGGCATTGAGATTAATGAAGTCACTATGATATTGTCAAACTCTTTTTTCTCGTTTTTTTTTTTTTTAAACCAATAGTTCAGAATTAAGATAACAACAAACATTGCTCTAAGGTATCTCCATTTTTTTTTTCACTTTACTTTCGACCTTGTGGTATCTCCATTTTTTTTTTCACTTTACTTTCGACCTTATGATGCTGCATGTTTTAATCGCACGTGATACGCCTAGAAGTGACATTAATACACAAGTTAACCAGAAAATACCTGGAGATGTCGGATTAAAGGCATCCCATTCTTTTGCCTTTTCTGCCTCCAATGCTCATAAATCACTTTAATTACGTCCATGGGACCAACTCCAACCATGAGCTCCTCTATTTCTTCTGATGTCAACTGATCACGTTGGTGAGCATATGCCTCCTTCTCAAACATGTCCATAGTCTTCTCAAACACGTCTTCAGAGATCTTTCCCAAACTTCCGCTATCAGAACTTCGAGCTTTCATAATCCACTGTTCATCATCACTATCCATGTCATAAAAAACACGTGATGGATTCAAAGCCATCTCAACATCTGTTTCAACCTGTCTGAAGTACTTAGCAGAACCCTGAGCAGATGCTATTTCCATTCCATGATCACCACCTTCCTCTATCAAACGGACACCAGGAATAGGAATGTTTTTCACAGAGGCGGCTCGAACATTCCGGTTGTAACATTCTTCATGCATCTCTTTGAAAAGAGCCCACTGGCTTCTGTCCAGAAACTCCAATGTCCAATCTTTCCCTCCCTTCCACATCATAGCATGTGTAAAGCGGTTTGTTGACCCAGGCTGCAAAAATTGAAGTGCCTTGTAGCAGTATTTTGTTACGCCTGAGAGTTTCACGGCAAGCCTCCACTCATTATGATCAAAAAGCTCTAGAACAACTTGTGCCCCACATTCTCTCCATCCCCTGTCACCGGCAGTTATCAAAATATTTACATAACAAGATAACAATTCCAAATTCCTTTGAGGACCCCTGGAAACATCTGCTGGCCTCTTTTCACTGGCCTTTCTAATTCGTTTAGGAGGAAGCCCTTTCTGTATACTTTTTTGCTTCGGGCTGCAATCAAAGCCACCAAACGGCAACAGATAAGAGACCTGAGTTCGTGGCTTCTTAGGTCCATTGCCAAAACCATTATAAACAAGGTCGGCCTTCCCATCCGACCAACCATGTGAGAGATGTCCGGACGATGAACTATGCTTATTTCGATGCCACGTGCTTCTGGGAGCAGTGGGGTTGGGGCTAGAGAAGATGTCACCATTTGAATTCCAAGAGAGATCAGTAGCCTGCTGAGCACCATGTAACTCCTCATCAACAGACTTCACAAACTGGTTAAATGGTGGAATTTCAACACTGAGACCATTTGGAAAGGACGGAGAACCTGTATCAGACTTATCTCTGTCAACCACAGCCCTTGATGACAAAGCACATTGATCTGATTCTGAATGGTGGCCCTGCCATGCCTGCAACTGGACAGAAGCATCCGTTCTTATCTTTTTACGAACCAAAGAATCGGCAGAAGTTCCAGCATGATTAGCATCACCATTGTGGTAAGGCTGGGAAGGTTTTATCTGATCCCTGTCACGGCAAACTGAAAGACCATTGCTTAGCTCTGGTCTAGCAGAGGAGAAATATCCATCAGAAGCAACTTCACTTGACATAGCCTTCTTAGTCTTCTCAACAGTGATTTCTGAACCTTTATTTGAGTATTCTTCCATACTACAACTCTCATCTGCTGTCATACTGCCAGAGTTTTCTAGACGTTCCACTGAATCATGCTCCTGAGATCTAATATGAGCCAGAGAGTGCTCCATAAGCATCTGGACATGCAAACCAAGAAAGAAAGTAGACACAGTGGTATCAGAAAGAGCAAGTGGAGGAAGTTCCCTGGAAATACTAATGAACTTAGTCCCCAGCCTGGACCTCTTCTGTGTACCCTGATTGATCAGAAAACTTAAGAGTTAACACCACATTCAGAATTTATGAAAAAAAGAACAAGGGCCATATCAATAAATCTTAGCACCCTGCTATGTGAATATCATAATTTAACACACTAATGCACAGATATATATAACAAAACAACAACAACAACAATGGAGGACATGAATATAGAACCAAAGAAAACTTGAACAAAAATACAAAGAATATGTGTTTCAAACTGCTAAGAGATATGGATCGCCTAAGGTATATGAAAAGGAAATCAATAAATACCTTGATGAAGGATGGCTTCCCGGAAACTGATCTAAGTGAGGAATGGATTGACATATTCTGAAGCATCTGAAGATTATCGTAAGTGCATTCAGACAGAGGTAGTTGCTTGGTGACTAAACAATGCCTCCCCAGTTTCCTATCCAGGTACATCCACTTTGAATTCTCCACCTCAGAGAAGCTGTAAAACGCAAAATCGAGCTGCTTTCTATGATGTTGAAAACGTGTTAACTTAAACCTGATTGAGGTTACTGGCGGTTGCATCTCAACAGACTTCACATGTTCAGTAGGTTGATGAAATGTCATCACCACCAGAAAAACAAAGGCTAAAGCCTGATTCAAGCAACCTTCAAAGAACAAAAACCTTAATCCAACTACATTATCGACAAAAAGCATTTCCAGATGAACCTGTGGCCATCTAATCATCACTGTGCCATAACGGAGCAGCAGTGCTGCATGACTCAACCACATGTTCTTCACACCAAATATGTCACACAGACGTGAAAGAATTGGAAAGTCTTTATCGAACTTAAACTTCCCTGATTCTAACCCTGTAAGCGTCAATTTCGGCAAACCTGCATCATCAATAGACCACAATAGTCCATCTGAGTCCAATCTTCCCAAAAGTACATCCTGCTTTTCCAAATGCCCGGTATCATCAACAGCAGCAGCAGAAGAAGTACCAGGATCAAGTGGGCTTCTACACACACGATTCTCCTCACATCTATGAGACAATTCTAGGCCAGTTTTACGGAACCGCCTCCTAAAATAAACAATGGGCTCTTTGCTATCTTTGGGGCAGCTGATGCTTTCTGAGGTAGAATCCTCCTTCATTGCATCATTAGCAAACCTGCCTGTCAAATTGGAATTTCTGGATACTTTTCTTTTATCCTTCCTCACATTACCACTTTCAAAACACCTATGGGAATTAACAGCGTTGTTGGATAATGGTGGCGGCACAGTCTTCATAGATAAGTCAGACGTTTTCTGTTTCTTCAGAGCACGGAAAGGAGATTTAACCCGGCGGCTCGATCGAGCCAACCAAGAAATGATGGGCTCCGAGTCCATGTAGTTGCTACCTATACAGCTATCATCCTGTGTTGAAAAATCTCCTTTTTTCTTCTCTTTTTTGGGCTTCGAGCTACTTTTTCTCTGACCAGAACGTCTATCTCGAACAATTGATTTTCTGCGCTGAGCTTTGCCAGGAACTTCACTAGGAAGTAGTAGGAGTTTGAATCTCTCATTTTGAAGATCGATCCATTCTTCATCACGGTCATCGTACTTAACATGATGAAGTTTCCTTTCTCTGTCGTAATCATTCACAAGACCATAATACCAACTCTGGTCCAAGGGCCAAAAGACCTTGATTCTGCGGTTCAACACCCAATTAGCATCCACATCCCCGAAGAAAACTTCATAAAAATGCCGTCTCTTCCTCGGATGTCCTTTTTCCTTGTGTTGTTTCCTTGGCCTCAATACTCTGGCAGCAGCATCAATTGACGGAGATTCGGAGCCAGATAGAGACTTTGATCTACGACTAACAAAATCACCTCCAGAAGACAAAAGAAATGACAAACCATCCATGGTTGCCAAACCAGAAGCCTTGTTGTTTGATGAGAACCCAGTACAGTTTGGATCAAACCGTGAT
Organism: Ficus erecta; assembly: GCA_008635985.1. Taxonomy (NCBI): domain Eukaryota; kingdom Viridiplantae; phylum Streptophyta; class Magnoliopsida; order Rosales; family Moraceae; genus Ficus; species Ficus erecta. The sequence goes on along the minus strand of BKCH01000687.1, from coordinate 156,151 downwards.
GAAAGCATCATTGCTGCATTCTCTTCAAGATTCTCCTCATCATCTTCCTGTGAGTCATTGCACATTGTGGTAGAGTTATCAGCCAAGGGCTCTTCTTCTTTGACAACAACCTTACCATCTGGTGCCAAATTATTTGTTTTACTCCGTTTCCTCCGTGACTTCTTGAACGATGAATCACCATTGCTTACAACCAAATGATTCACTCGCCCATGTTCTTCCCCTGCATGGCTAGTTGAGTTCGACTCACCATCTCTGTTTTCCTTGAAATCATCAAAACCTTTTTCCCGTTTAACCTTCACGGACTCAACCTGACTTCCAGAGTCATCCCCGCTTAATTTACTTATCTGATCAACAAGGTCCGGTTTACTACAAGACTGATCATGTTGCTTCGAGGCCTGACTGCCTTCACCTTTCTTCCGCCCCACCAAACCCCTTTTGCGCCTAGGAATTCGAATGACATCACCATTCAAACCAAGGGACGAAATGCTCTTAAACCCGATACCGCCGTTCAATTTCTGATTTGTCTCCGACTTTTTCAAGTCCTTGGAGTCATGCAAACCAGAACTCGACGCGCTGTGACAAACTCTATCTACACTCTTCTTGCTATCAGTGCAAATATTCTTCAAACTACTAAGAGACACCTCTTTTATACTCTTCTTCTTCTTCTCAACATTCTGATCACCATCATCTTCCCTAATCTTTCGCTTTAATTTCTTATTCTGGACATCTTTTCTGACTCCATGTTTGTACAAACTCTTAAGATCCAAAGATCTAGATTTCCTGGGAACTTCCGCGCCATCTGAGGATTCTATTCTATTTTCCATCAACAATCTCTCAAAACAAAATCCAAAATCGGAAACAAGCAATTTTCACATTCCATCGTACATGCCTCTACGCAATATTCAGATCTGTAACACCAATTTCACACCAAAAAAATCACAAAAACGGAAAAAAAAATCAAAAAATTTCCGAGAAAACGCATCACAAAAAGGATCACTCCCTTTCCCCCAAATCATTCAAATCAAACCTCAAAAAAATCAAATAAATAAATAAATAAATAACAGAAAATGATCAAAATCAATACTTATCGTACACGCACCTCGACCAAAATGCCAGAGCCCATCGTCTGCCCCAACCATCACGCACGAGAAGCACGAATTAGGGTTTGAGTCCGGACCTCCTGATTTGAAACCCTAATTTGATTTCTCCAATTTCGAATTTGATTGTCGACGATTCCGATTTCTATTTCCCCCTTCTTTTTCTTCCTTTTTTTTTTTAACCGCGAGAGACGGAGAGCGCTAGGGTTTCGTTTTGGGTAGACGAGCGAAAAAGGGTATGGATCAAAAATAACAAAAAAAAAAAACAAAAAATAAGTAAATCGGAAAAGAAATTTTAAATAAGAAAAATTTCCAGGAATAGCTGGAATTACACGTGGCATCTTGTGAGCTGTCGATCGAAAACTTGAGGCCGAAGATTTGTTCTGTTGATCCGATTTCCATGACGAGTGGTTTGGAGATCAACGGTTCTGGAGGATCTTCGTATCGTTCAGTACGCGTGGACGGCTGAGATTAAGAGCGTATTTAGGGGGATACGTGCGACTTAATTAACATAAATTGCTTTTTGATAATTACTTTTGGCAATTTCGGATTTGGTAAAAAAACTCTTGCCAACTTTTTTGGCCTTTTTTCTGTTTGTGAGTTGGAAACTCGGCTTGAATCACTACGAAATTACGGAAATACCACGGCTTCCCTTCCTTTGATTTACGACCCCGCCAGAAAAGTTATTAAATGGAGCTAGTCTCTCGAGTATGTGAAACACCGAAACTCGCTTTCGCTGATCACAACGTGGCACGTTTCTGGAGTATTAACGTGAGTTCGTCGGAACGAGTCTAAACGACCCATGGAGCTTAGACCGAAACAAAACCAAATAAATAGATAGATAAAAATAAAATCGGAAAATGTTTTTCTTTATTTTTAGAGATTTCTAGAAGTGTAATTTTAATTATTAAATTAATTTTTTAATAATCTAATATATGAATGCAGCGTTTTTAGTAAGTTGTGAATTTTTAATAGAGGAAACTTTATATAAAATCGTTTAAAAATTAATCTAATAATTAAACTTGTAATTTTTAACCGAAATGATTTTTTACAATTTTTATAGTGAAAACTCCTTTTTTGTTTTATACTTCCCGTCTCAATTTCATTTTAATTGATTTTATTTAATGAGTATACATGGTTCTAATTTGTTAACATGATACCCACTTGCATTTGAAGGTTGTGTATTATAAATAGAAATGTGCTAATTCTTATTTTTCATGCTTTAAAATATACTTTTTATTTACAAAACATACGTTAAACAAAAGAATTGCAAATTTACAAATGAAATTCCTGGTCATTTCAGGTGCATTTAACATTAGCTCTGTTTTCCCAAAAATATAAATACCACGTAGTTTTTTTTTTTTATAAATAAAAATACCACATAGTTTTGCAAATATTAATAATATCATCTAAATTAGTTAAAATTTTAAAAAGAAAAATGCTGTTACTTTAATGTTATGTAAGTGTGTAACATATTATGAATACTTCCTTCATAATTTCTCCATTTCAATCTTCCTTTTATTTTTCTTCTTCCATTTTTCCCCCGTTTTTTTTTCCTTTGCAAGTCTGAATCTTTATCTCCTGTGTGATCATCGTTCAATATTTTTTTTTTTTTCCCAATTCAATCAACTTTAACTTCATACGTTAAGGAAATCACAATATTAAAATTACCTTAATAGTTCAAGCCTAGAAATAAAAAGAACTACATAATATCATTCGTGTTATTATCTATATTACGTGCTTTGTGTCACTTAATTACTCAGTTCAATAAATCATCTCATCATTTATACAAAAAATTTCCAATATTGAAAACATGTTTTAAGCTCTACACCTTTTACCGATGGTGCCCTCGTCGTAGCTAATGGTAGAGGAATGATCGTTTCTTTCTCTAGATTTAAGGCCATTTAAGACCATGGCTATCGCAAGATTAACTTGTTAACTGAAATCGAGGCCAAGGTCATCACAAGGTAGGGGCGAACACCATTGAGGTGCAGCAACAAAAAATTATTCGTTCAATCGACTGTGACTTTAGAAGGTGATGGTCAATCATTGCCCACTTAAGACACTAACGTCGATAGGAAAAAATGAGAGTGAGATGAGAGAAATAAAAGAAAGAATAAAGCAATAGGAAATATGATAAATGTGTATGATCCTAAGATTTTTTTCAATCCTTCAATATGCAAATACTTAAAAGCCTGTTGGAGATTAGAAAAACCAACAATTAAGCCAGTATGTCAATAATTTACTAATTAGGCAAATAAAGAAATAGCGAAAAAAAAGGGAAAAAGAGCAAATAATTGCTTTAACAAATTTAATAAATGCCTCAGTAAGTGATCATTAATTTACCTAGCGTATTATTCGTCAACTTGACTACTGATTGATTCCTACATATACAATAGAGAAGATAGTAACGGAGATGCTTGAGGCCAAGTTACTGTCTTTTTGGTTTTTAAAAATAATTTAAAAAATAATTTGTGATTTATTCTACGTTGTCTTTACTAATATTAAGTTTTTACATGTACATCATCACTGAGCTTTATATATTTTTTATTATAATTTCTATAATTACTAATAGAAAAATATTGTGCGCCTCAATTAAAGTGGATAATTGTTTCAAGCAAGGTTTTCGTGATCTTGTCCCTGATTATTGGTGATTTTAATAGCCCAATTATGCAGTTGGTGGTGGATTATATAACATGTAATACAGGACTTTTCATATAGGTGATTTTCAGTTTATATAGTTTGTGAAATTCGGTAAAGATCATTAATTCTCATATGCAATCTTCAGACGGTAACATTTGTCAAACAAAAAACCTTGGATTAAAATCCAATCGAAGGGGATGTAGCTCAAATGGTAGAGCGCTCGCTCTGGGTTACTAATAATATTGACTCGTTTTCTACATTTGCCGTTGTTTGTTTCTTTGAATGTCGTTTTGCACTCGCTGTCGTTTTAGAATTCTTGTAGTTTTTCTCTTCGGAGTTTTAGATTGTCGTTTTCTCACTCTGGGTCATTCATGTCGTCTATATATATTTTTTCACTTCGTTCCAGTTTTTTCGTTTGGTGACACTTCCTTTTCAATTAGTACCGTCCCTTTCTCATTTGCTGCAGTCTATGTCGTTTTCTCCGTTGTTAGGAATTCTTGGTCACTCTCTTGGAACTCCAATAGATGTAGAAAGAAAACATAATCAGCCAACAAAGGGGATGTAGCTCAAATGGTAGAGCGCTCGCTTTGCATGCGAGAGGCACGGGGTTCGATCCCCCGCATCTCCATTTTTCCATCTTTTTTTTCCTATAGATACTCTTCTGCCAAAAAAAAAAAAGTCTGCATTTGGATCGATAAAACAGTGCATAAGGAGCCACTTATCTCATGCATCCCCGTCCATAAGTTCACTGCATCATGTCACTATCCCCTTATTTATGTTAATTTCATATTCCATGACATATTAATTAAAAATACATATTTAATTAGAATATTTTATTAAATTAATAAAAAGATTATGTTAGTTACACACGTATCATATTATTATTAAAAGAACATAAATATAGACATAAACAAGAGAACATATGAACTAAATCCCCTTTTTGAGGGGGGCAACTCTAAAACCCAAAATAGTTGTAGTTTTCATCAACCAATTCAAAGCTTGTTGAAAAATAAAAAAAAGCAAAGAAATATTCTAGAGCAATGTCTTTTACAAGCGTCTTTTAATTAATGAACACGAAGATACCAAAAGTGTCATAAGTTTCAAAATTAACTCAATGCCAATGATCGGAAAGGAAAAAAAAAGACTAATAAAACAATATTGTTGTTAATTTTCCTAGTTATTTCATTTTTGCATTAACACTTTGTGCCTTACTCGAAATTACAATAGAACATAACTACGTCGTAAAAACAAGCAAAAAAACAACAAAATTCACTTGCTGGGGCATCACTTCGCATGTAGGTCGCGACTAGCATAGTAGGGATGTGGAACAACGCTGGGGCTCGTGTGATATGGTGCCATGGGGAAGGGCGGACCTACTTAGGGTGGCATGGGATAGTTTGAGTGATGCAACGGAAGCGCATAATCACTTTGTGGGGAGGTCGCAACTAAGGTCGTGTAATGGTTAGGGAGTCGTAGTAGGGACGTGGAACAACACGGGGCCTTGTGTGATGTGGTGCCATAGGGCGGGGCGGACCTACATAGGGTAGCGTGGTCTAGTGTGAGTGATGTAGCGGAAGCGTATATCACTTCGTTTTTTTTTTTGACTATTGAATGGTTACAATTTTGAGAAGTTGCCCGTTTGACATGCCGTTCTCATCCACTTTTATTTATTTATTTATTTACTATATTTTCTCTTATAAAAATTTCAGGACTTTGTTCTCATCACAGTCAACAGTCAAGTAAACCACATTTGTTGGTTGATTTGTCAAATAAACTACAAGTCGTTTATGTTGCTTAAACGGCCTTTTTTTATTACAGCAAAAAATCTAGTTCACACTGACACGGACAGACAACACCACGCGGGGTTAGAAAACAAAAAATAAAGAACCCAAGGGCCTAATCGCAAAAACCCCGTAATAGGACGGTAGTGTTTTCTTCTCCCATCCCATTCCATCATCCAGCTCCTCAACAATATTCCGCGTTACAGAGCTCTACGCTCCCACAATTTCCCAATTTCTATCAGATCCAGCCCCGGGTTCAGAATTTCTCTTCAATTTCACCCCCAACCGCAGCAAAATCTCCTTCACATCTCTGCGATCTCGTGATCTCCAATCAGATTTGGACCGTTGCTTCCCTCCTTCTTCCGTTTCCCGCCGGTTCGTGTCGCCATATCTCGAAGAAAGGCTCGAATTCGCGGTTCTAGGGTTTCGGATCTCGCTCTATTGCAGGTAATTTGGTTTTTCTGCGACAATTTTTATGGTATTTTTGGGGGATATGGAACTTGATTCATGGTTTGATTGTGGAATCTGAATCGAATTTTGCATCCGAAGTTGTGTGATAGTTTTCACTTGATTCGGAGTTGCGATTGATATGCATTGGTTGCGAATTTGTTGTTTCTGGAATGGAGTGGGATTCTGAGGATTCTGTGTGATTTCAGGTGGTTATGGTATTGTAGAATCTGAATTCGGAGGGCTTAGGGTTTGGAAAATGCATATGAAATCCACGCAATCGTCGTTTAGGGATCGGACGCAGGAGTTTCGGAGCGTAGCGGAGAGGCTAAAGAAGTCATTTTCGTCGGCTCCGGGTGCGAATGGGCCGAGTAGTAGCCGGTCGAAATCGGAGGAACAGCGATCTGCTATTGCAATCCAGTCCGAGTTCAATAAGAGGGCTTCCAAGGTCGGCTATGGGATACATCAGACGTCGCAGAAGCTTGCAAAGCTGGCAAAATGTAAGAAATTGAACCAACGGTACTACATTTATTTCTTTGATTATTAGAATTGTACCTCGCAAATCGTGTTAATTGCCACATTTAAGCCTGGAAACCATGCATTTTTGCTGTATGGTGATCTGTTGTATTTTCAAGATTTAGCTAAGAAGAACAAGTTGGCTCGTTTGTAGTCTATACCTAAGAAGATTGTGGAATTAAGTTTATTTCTTTGATGACTAGAACTATATAAGAAAGTCCACGAACTAAGCGTGGAAACCATGTATTTTTGCTGTAGAGGTAGCAGTTAATTTAATGTGATCTGGAGTATTCGAGATTAAGCTACGAAGATCAAGTAGGCGGTCCATTGGTTTATTTGATACATCTCTTTAATGTATGCCCAAGAAGATTGTGGAATCATTATTTCGTCAGCATCAAGTTTAATTTACTAATAACTGTAAGCGGATTTCTATGCTGTTGATGATGTTGAGGTGGTCGATGTCGTGACTGTTAGAAGAAATATTGTAAACGTAATGGGATTTGTTTGTTTGTTTTTTTAATTGGTTATTTACGTTATTTGTTTTTCTGTCTTTTGTTATAGTGGCAAAGAGGACTTCAGTTTTTGATGACCCAACAATGGAAATCCAGGAATTGACAGCAGTCATCAAGCAGGACATTACTGCATTGAATTCTGCAGTCGTGGACCTTCAGTTCCTATGCAATTCAAGAAATGAAGGTGGTAACATCTCAAGCGATACTACTAGTCATTCAACCACGGTCGTAGATGACCTGAAGAATCGTCTAATGAGCACCACAAAAGAGTTCAAAGAAGTTCTTACCATGCGTACAGAGGTAATACCAGTGTTGTTTATTTTCTGCTTGTCTGATTAGGTTGGATGTCTGCATGGGAAAATGTTCCATCATTAGACCATAATATCTGGATTTATTTTACAATCTAGGCTAAAGGTGCTATATTACTTTTGTGTAGAATTTGAAGGTTCATGAGAATAGAAGACAACTGTTTTCCTCTTCCGGGTCAAAGGATTCTGCAAATCCTTTTGTTCGCCAACGTCCACTAGCCTCTAGGTCAGCTGCTAGTACATCAAATGCCCCTCCTCCTCCATGGGCTAATGGATCATCATCTTCTTCGCAGTTTTCCGCTGGGTAAGGGCTTGTTTGGATTCTAGATTATGGTTTATTTTTGTTGTAGTCACTACTTCTACAAGTTTACCTTTTAGTGTGTGTGTGTGTGTTTTATATTTTATTTTTTTATTATTGTTATTTAAGAAGTTTACCTTTGGAAACATGAGTTGTCCATATGTTTATGTATGGTTATGTTTAAGGATCGCAATTGTTTTGTACATTACTCTAGGCTCTAGCCATCGTTTATGCTTTCTACAATGTTGAAAATTTTTCTTCTTAATGTGTTCTAGTGTTCGTGAAAAATATGTTCACTGTTTTATTAATAAAAATTAAAAATACCTATAGTTTATATACTTGCTAGTTAGTACCATGACGGCTTGCACCCTATGTAGCCATGCAGTCTTACTAATGTCACTTGGCAATTCGATTCACCCACAACATTGTGCCTATTTTTGGTGGAACCTTTTCATGGTTTTTAAACTTTCAGGAAGCAGGCAGATGGCGAAAGTCAGCCATTGTTGCAGCAGCATCAAAACCATCAACAGCAACAGCAACAACTTGTTCCGTTGCAAGACACTTACATGCAGAGCAGAGCGGAAGCCTTACAAAATGTAGAGTCCACTATCCATGAGCTGAGCAGTATCTTCAACCAACTAGCAACTCTGGTTTCCCAGCAAGGAGAGATAGCCATCAGGTTTGTCTTTATTTCAGCTTTCTAGCTAGATGTACCCGTCAAGCTGACACACTAGATACGAGACTGCAATTATTGCCAATTATTTTTTGTTCTAGAGTAACGTTCTTCTGCATAACTCAGTGGTATCTTCGGTTATCAAGTTGGATGGCTTTGTAAAGCTTTGTTCATAGGTCTTTGAATGATGGTGAACTGTTGTAGTTTATGTTAATGATTTGTCTTTCAGATTATATAGTTGGTGTTTGTAAATTGACTATTGTGATGATAGCTAATCAACAGAGAATTATTTCAGAGTACCGTATTTTTTTGTCTGTTTTATTCGCTATCCTCCTTTTTCTCTTTCGATTGTTTATTCATGTTCAACTTTCTCTAACATGTTATTGACGAATGACGGATGTTTGGTCATTACATTATCTATATGTTGTAGCTCCTTTTTCGAATGAAAAAATAAAAATAAAAATAAAAATCCTTACATGGAACACCTTCATTCTTCTTGTTTTTATGAATCACTGACTTTTGCTCTGCATAATTTATTTAATCACTGCCAGAAGATTTACATATTTGATTTGAAATGTATAAAATATCAATTCCAAACAAAATGAATTACGGAGATTTTTTTTGTCATTTGCTGTGGTTCACCTGAATCTTCTCAGAATCGAGTCCAACTTTAATGATCGATTATGCTATCTTTTCTTTTCAGGATCGACGAGAACATGGACGACACATTGGCCAACGTAGAGGGGGCACAAGGAGCGCTGCTCAAGTATTTGAATAGCATATCCTCGAATAGGTGGCTGATGATCAAGATATTCTTTGTATTAATTTTTTTCCTCATGATTTTCCTATTCTTTGTGGCATAGTCGTTTTGGGAAACAGAATCTAAAAGGAAGAAAATGACCGTTCTTTTTTTTTTTTCACCTGATATTACAAGCTATTTTCTGCTCTTTTTTCTCCCACCCCGTTTGCTTGTTATAAATTCATGCGGACAGAAAAGATGAGTACCAGTTTGCGTTATATGTGATATAATGTCGGATACATGTAAGTGTAAATGTTACTGATAACAATGTCACTTGCAAAAACCTTTCCGTTTATCAGCTCCTTTGTAAACCTTTCTTCTTCTTTTTTTCCGGTTAATCAGCTTCCAAATATATAAACGTTGGTTAATCAGCTTCCAAATATATAAACTGAGCATTTATGTGAAATATAGTTTTTGGTTTTTAACTGTCGGATTTCTGGACTAGTTCTAGTATTATGCTACAATTATACGATTTTTTTAATTTATTGATAGAAACGCCACAAATTGTTGTACTTTGAATACGATACGCACTTTGTACTCAATCAAAAAGTCAGCCGAGTCTCTGTAGCTACTAATTACTTGATGACCGTTTATAGTTGCTTTTGACCAGAACAGGTTGGAATGAACAAAAGTGAAAAACAAAAGAAGAACATCACACCTAAGCAAATGAGTTTCTATCTGTGAGATTGAAAAATTTGAAAGTGAGAATTATCAAAAAAAAAAATTTCCAAAAGAAATATATGACAATTCAATCCAATTGCAAGTAGTGCAAGCCTGCAACACAAATTGTTTGATAACTAGGCGGTGAGTACTTTTTATATTAGATTAGAAGAGCATTGAGAATAGAATTAGATGTATATTTTAATTTAAGATCTAATGAAAAAAAAGAGAAAAGGAATATCTAAAAAGAACAAAAGCAAAAAAAAAAAGAGTAAAATATGAAATTTTTTTTCACCTTTCCTTTTTGGGTTGAGGACAAATTCAAATAATTATGTGGAATTTACTTCTCAATAGAGTTAAAACCCACAAGTTGGAGGACCATTTAGTAAAAAGCCAATCTCCTCTATCGTCTTCGTCCGTTATATTATCTTCTCTCAAAAATTTGCCCTACCCCTTTCCAAAACGCAATACTTACAGCCCACACACACAAACAGATACACACAAACACGCGTATCTGTCTCCACCAAATCTAAATCCAATCAACTGAAAATTCATATCATCTTCTCGTCACTGACATCCCCTCCGCCTCCATTACAAGCCCTTCGCGATCCCAAATCTCCGCCATATCCGACAATCTTCTTCACTTCCGCCAAAATTTTCCATTCAAAGACTGTATTTGAAAATTTTATCGTACTAAATCGAGTTTCGGAGCTCCGATCGGGAGACGAAAAATCTTCCCTTTTCCGCAAAAAATTCTGAGAAAAATTTGTATTTGACGCCTCCCCGATTTTTGGATAATTTTCGCGATTTTTTTTGGGTGGTGAGAAACTTGAGCTGATCTGGAAATCGGAGGAGAGAGATATGTTGGGCGGAGGAAGGAGAGACGACGGGTCGTTGGTGATGAACAACACGAACGTATTCGCGGCGCTTGATTCTCTGAGGAGGAAGAAGAAGTCTGACAAGGACCGCAAGAGCAAATCCTCCAAGGCCCAGTCTGCCGCCGCCGCCGAGCCCAAGGAGCCGGAGCCCCAGGTGTTCTGGTCTCCGGCGCCGTTGAATTCGAAATCCTGGGCCGATGTCGACGACGACGACGACGACGACTATTTCGCCACCACGGCCCCGCCGCAGGCTGTCTGGGGATCGTCGGAGCCGGAGCAGAGCAAGGAGACTCCGAGCAATGTAGAGGTCGGAATTACAAGTTTATTATTTTTTTGTTTTTTTGTTTTGTTTTGTTTTGTTTTGTTTTTTGTTTTTTTTTTCTATATCTATATGTTGTCGTCGTGATTTAATACCGGTAAATTTGCTTGCAGTATCTGTTTATTGTAGAATCGAAAATTCCCTTTAATATTTCGTTGTGATTAGGTTGTAGATTGCATATTGCAACAGAAGTTATACTGTTTTTTGGTAGATATTCTCATGGTTGAAAACTGGCCGAATCTGAGCAGGGTTTATTTTAACTACCTCAGACTTGGATTAGTTATTTTCCTGATTAGTTAATTCTATAGTTTGGATTTTGTGGTAGTAGTAGTACACACGTGGAGAAGAACATTCTTCCGGTCAAGTGGCTCGAAGGTTCTGGCATCTACCTTGAGGCCTGTTACGGGCCGTATCCGTTTTGAGCTAATTTGGTTCGATTTGATCGGAAACAGTACAGCTCCTCGCTTTCTATTTCTATGGCAATGCCCGTTTTCGTTGATGATACCATTTTCAGAATAAAGGCCGAGTTTGTAAGAGATTGCATGCTATAACTAAGTGGCTATAAGTAATTTGTATATCTTCGGTTGCAGGATACGGATAGTGAAGAAGATATTCTTGACGAGGGTGATGGTGATGATGATGTGGAAGAAGAACATGATAATGGAGCAGAGGTTTTGGTGCACCCTGAGCTGGCGGTGAAGAAATCTCCTGAGGTGTCTGTAGCCCCCAAGGAGGCAGAGAGGCAGCTTTCGAAGAAGGAAAGGAAAAAGAAGGAACTTGCGGAACTTGATGCCCTTTTGGCTGATTTTGGAGTAACGCCAAAAGAGAATGACGGTCAAGATGAGTCATCTGGTAATTGGAACAATTATTTTGTCTTAAATATTGTTATGATTCTTTTTAATTTGTTTCTCGATCGAGTTTTTCTCAACTCTTTAGTGGTGAAGCCAGCTGGTTTTTATATGCAAGCAATATTTATTGCTTGGTGCAAAAAAACTTAAATTGATCAAAACTGATATACGTCAAATATGGAAGTGTAGGCGTTACGAGATTAGACTAGTGTCTCTTTTGTTATTCAAATATGGGATTTTGTCTGACCAAGGATCTTGGTTAATTTGCGCTTGCAGAAGCTGCAAAAGATAAGGATGTGGGGCCTAATGGAGATGGAGAAAAGAAGGATAATCCCAATACAGAGTCGAAGAGTGCCAAGAAGAAGAAAAAGAAGGATAAATCTTCCAAAGAGGTGAAGGAACTACAGGATCAGCCAAACAATTCAGAGGTTGGCAATGGATCAGAGGAAGTAGCTTCTGAAGCTCAACAGACAGAGGACTTATCTGCTGTTGATGTCAAGGAGCGGCTAAAGAAGATGGCGTCGATGAAGAAGAAGAAGTCAAGTAAAGAGATGGATGCTGCTGCAAAAGCTGCTGCTCAAGAGGCTAAGGAAAGGAATGCAAGGCTTGCCGCAGCTAAGAAGAAAGAGAAGGGCCACTATAACCAGCAACCGCTGCGGTAAAATCTCAATTTTGTTCAACCTACATAGGAGCATGTGTCTCATGTTGTCATTGACCAAAATATGTGCGAAATAAACGGTGGGTTATTTGGTCTGTTTTTTTTTTTTTTTTTTTCTATTAGAAAGTTGGCTCCTAACTGTATCGTGATGAACTTTATAGGAAGTTTCATTTTCACCTTTTGGGATCCTATTTTTTATTCTGTTGTCACGGTCACATATCAATTTGGCAATTTTTCTCGAATGGAAAGTTCAACTTGATCGGGTCGGTGAGTTGTAGTTCTTCTTCGTTTATGTTTCTTTATCGTGTTAAAGTTTTGGATATGTTGAGTGTTGGCGATTGGCAACATGAGAAGTTTCACTTCTTGTTTGGCTCATCGGTTTTTGGTGTAAAGTAATAGTTTCAAGCATTCTCACGATGTTTGACTTGGCTATTTATGTATTCATATTCACGTCTACTACTTGAACGAGAATGTCCAAAATCTCTTTGACATGTTGTTTGTGTTGAAGATGACTTACAAATTCTGCCTTTTGCCAAAATTTAGTAAAGCCTTTTGTTATCTTATAATGTATGTGTTATTTTACCTTCGTGAACGGTAGTTGAAGGGACTAATAAGGCTTCGTCAGACAAGTGGCTTGCTTCGTTCTTCATCTTTCAGTCCTATTATTGTCATTATTTTTATAATTTATTAGTGAAATGTCGCCGCCGCTCTCCGTCCTTTTTTCCTCTCTTCCCTGCCTCGTCAAACCGATCTGCACCAAGTGAACAAAATTGGTCTGTTATGAATCGGTTGCCAGCTTCATTGTTCGGTGTTCGATTTCCAATTTTCCCCACAATTTGGTTGGTGACCGAACCAACGAAAACGAGTACCAATTAGCGAGGCTTCTTTGGGTCATGTTATAAATGTCATGGCTTGATCGAGGTGGAATTTCAGTTTTTTAATCTCATTTAATCGAATCTCATTCTTCGTATATTATTTCAAGACGTTCGGTATACGAGCATCATTGGAAACAGACAAATTGTTAAATTAGTACCAGCCACCAACCTATGAACAAATTCTAATTTAAAGGAACAATGCAATAAAAATTACAAAACAATTATATATATTTTTCTAATGAATTTTGTAAGAAGGTATGAAAAACACTATGTGACAAGGTATATAATTATTTATACATTTTTTTTCTTTTTTTTAGTGGATGCAAACTTATTAAAGAAAGTTTAAAGCTCAGCACTTCTTGCTCATAAATTCATTCCTTTTTTCTTTTTCTTTTTTTTCTTTTTTTTTTTTTTGTCAAAAGGCAATCTAACATGTTGGACTAGTCTTGAGATTCAGATTTCATTCTTTGAACAATACATGAACCTAGGGGAAAAAGAAATTGATTGATCCAACATTATTCCCAAGTCATTGTTGGATAAGGCCATTTTCGTCCTTTCGCGTCCTACAGGTGGCGGTTCTCTTCCAGTCGTCAAAAAAAAAAAAAAAAAAAAAAAAAAAAAATTTGTTTCCCTCACTTTCCCACCCTCACAAAAAAAAAAAAAAAAAAAAAAAAAGAAAAAGAAAAAGAAAAAAAAGTATCTATATATAAAAATAAAAAACATATTCCTTCCCGGCAAGTAATTCTTCTGGTGAAGCAAAGCGCAAATTAGCGAACCAAAGCGCAAATTAGCAAACCAAAGTACTTTCTCTGTCTCTGTCTCTGAAAGAGAAGAATTGGGGAAGAAAGAGAAAGAAACCAATACAGAGAATCTCATGTTCATTCGAATTCTGTATAATCTCAGTTCGAGAGAAAAACGAAATGCTGATTTCAATTCCACCAGGTTGTATTTCTTCCCAAAATTCCTTCTTTATTTGTTCTTTCTTTCTCTTTTTTTGAATTTTCCAGTCTTGTTTAGTTGCTGTAGAAAATGTTCATTAGATATGTAATGCGTTAACTCTATATATGTATTATATATGTGTGTGTGTGTATTCGGAGGAAATCCCTGTGTATGGTTTCTGAGAAATTCGAGGAAAGTAAACGAGACTGGAATCTTGATTGATTTAGGACTGGTTTTGGTTTTTTTGCTCGAAAAAGGAAAATTTTCTCGAACTTCATGAATCGAATTCCACTGGCAGTGACTAAAATTTCGCTGTATGTGAGACCAAAGAGTTAGGGCATTGATTTTTTTTTTTCTTTTTTCGGCTTGAAGTTTAATTTCTTTTTGGAGCTAGAATAAACTATAAGAAAATCCGTTTTTTTTTTTTTGGGGGGGGGGGGGGGGGGGGGGGTGGTGGTGTGGTGGGGGGTGGGGTGGGGTTAAACCATCTTTAGTTACTGAGCTGAAAATATTATTGAATAAGAATAAGATTATTATCATTTTTTTTCATCTATGTTTTAATCTCTTTGTTTTGCTTGTTCAATCCAGCGCATAGTTACCGGGCGCGTTATATATATATATATATATGTAAATATACATCTCATTTTGATAGTTTATTGAAAATAAATTTGCTGCTTGTTTAGGATTGGAGTGGCTGTGCTTTTCGTATAGTGTAATTCGGTAGGGGGACTAGGAGCAGCGAGCTTGTTCGTCCCCAAGGTATGGGTGGAAATTGAGTATTTTGTTATAAGGGAAGGCCATGAGCGGGAAACTCCATTGCCCTTTTCTTGGGGTTCCACTTTATGGGTCTTCTCCAAATGGTAGGAAGGTGGGAAATTTTATTTACTTGGGCGGAGGACAGCGGGGAAAAATGCGTTCTCGTAGGAGTGTATGTGCAAAGCAGAATCCTTGGATAACTCAAGTTATTAGATTTTCACGTTTCTGTGGAGATAATGTGGAATTGTTGACGAAAAAACTGGGGTCTAGTTATGGAATTAAGGTTGAAGAACATCTTTTTCGAAGCAAGGCTTTGGTGAGCTCTATGGCGCCTTTGTGGGAAGAGGGGTTACTTCTTCTTAGATGCTCTGTTTTTGTAGCTGTCATATCTGGGGTGTGCTTGTTAGTGTGGTATGGGCAGGCAAAAGCCAAAGGGTTCGTTGAAGCCAGGCTTTTGCCATCTGTTTGTTCAGCACTCGGTGAGTATATAGAGCGTGAGCTAGATTTTGGTAAGGTTCGGAGTATTTCGCCTTTAAGCATTACATTGGAGTCATGTTCAGTAGGCCCTCATAAGGAGGAATTTTCTTGTGGTGAGGTTCCCACTATGAAAATACGTCTCTGTCCTTTTTCAAGTCTGAGGAGGGGAAAGATCGTGGTCGATGCAGTTTTATCTCATCCGACTTTATTGGTTGTGCAGAAGAAGGATTATAGCTGGTTAGGGATACCTGCATCTGGGGAAGCTCTTCGGAGGCATTTGTCAACTGAAGAAGGAATTGATTACCATACAAAAACCCGGAGGACTGCGAGAGAGGAAGCAAGTGCTCGCTGGGAAAGAGAAAGAGATGAAGCAGCTAAGAGCGCTGCAGAAATGGGGTTCATTGTTTCTGACAAGGGTTCTAGTCTTTCTGGAGGTGTTCTATTGAAAGAAAGCAGCAGTCATTTTGTAGAAGCTACCAGCTCGGACTCTTTTTTACGCACGCCTGAGAAGATGCACTTGAGAGATCATCATTGCCAGGACACGGGTGTGGATTACCATATGAAGCATGCGGATTTAGAGAAATCATTTGGTGTGAAAGTTCCTGGTCCGGGGCTTAAATTCTGGTCAAGAGAGAAACAGGGGCCAAAAAAACACAAATTCAAAAGGAATGGTAACGGAAGTGATATCTCAGAATCTGGAATTACTGCCAAAAGAAGAATTCTTGGGCGCAGTGCAATAGCAGCCGCTGCATATTTTCAAGGACTGTCAATTAGAAAGTCTAAAGGGCATTCAGCATCACCCGGAGGTTATGACAATAGTAATCTTGAAACCCTTTTGGTGAAAAGTGAGGTTGGTACCGATTCTGGCTCTTCTACCGCAAGTGCTGCTAGAACTAATGCCAATTGTTGCGGAAAAGGTGAGGATCTGGGAGGTGATGTTCTCATCAATGAACGTACCGGTGGTGGTGAGATAACCAAGATCCAGGAAGGGCATGCATCAGGAAATCCAACCTCCGAACAGCTCTACCATTTGCTTGATTCAAACCGTTCAGTTTCAATCTGGCCACTAAGAATTGATCCAAGCTTATCTGCTTTTTCGAGAAATATGGGGAAACAATTATATTGCTTTTTCTGTGTGCCCATTCAAAATTTGACGTCACGTATTCGTTCGAGGGTAGAAGATCTTGTATCAGGACTTGCTGATGAGGCAGATATAGTGCAAGATGAAGGTGTTGGAAAGACGCTTCCAGTTATGCTTGATTCTGTCTATTTCAAAGGCGGAACGCTCATGCTACTTGCATATGGTGACAGGGAACCAAGGTGCGAGGCCCTCCTGTTACAATTTTTAGTAATTTACTGTTGATGATTATGGCATTTTTAACCAGTTAAATTTAATCCAAATTTTTTGTCGAACTCCAAAATGGTGTGTGTGTGTGTGTGTGCCTTTTTTTTTTGGGGTGCTGTAGCCAAATCATGGTTCATACGAAGTACTATCATTTTATGTTGTTGCCTTTAATTTTACATTTGGTGTCTTTGATACTCTACCATTGATAGAGATTAAAAAAATGCTGCTAAGAATAGCAAAGAAAAAGAAGGAAGAAAGAGACTAATATTTGACAAACCAAGAGGCCAGATGGCATAGTGTGGGAAATCTGTATTTCGTTCTATTTTTCCTGATTGTACTTGTGAAAGAACGGAAACTTCATATATGTGTAGGGAGATGGAGAATGTCGATGGACACGTAAAGTTTCAAAATCACTATGGCCAAGTTCATGTAAAACTGAGTGGCAACTGTATGATGTGGAGATCAGATTTGACATCTGAGGATGGTGGCTGGTTGTCTACAGATGTTTTTGTTGACATTGTTGAACAGAAATGGCATGCCAACTTGAAAATTGCCAATTTATTTGCTTCGGTAAGGTATACTGCATGTTGAATATGCTACGTTATTGAGACTGTCAAAAGTTCTGATTTCACTTTAGGTTTTCAAACTATTTATATGTCTTGTGTTCTGTTGATTTCTTTTGTTTTGTTTTGTTTTGTTTTGTTTTTTGCAGCTTTTTGAAAGGATTTTAGAAATTCCTATCGAGTGGTCCAAAGGCAGAGCCACGGGGGAGGTACTACTCTGCTTTTAACTTCCATTTGATTTTTGTATATAGTAAAAATAACTTTTCAGTTTATTATTATTATTTGTTTTTAAATATACATATATATATTTACTTTTAATCGTCTAAATTTGATGGAATGCATCTGAAACAGTTTTCCTCTGACCTCAATTGATGACTCTTATTTTTGTTATGATTCTGTCTTACATCAAGAAATTGCTTTGGTTACTCTCAAAGAAAAAAAGTGAGAGATGCTCAGTTCATCATTATTGTCTGTCAATTTTTATCTGGTAGCCATGTTACATTTCTTTTTGTTATTTGATTTATCACACTGCTAGACAGTAGAAAAACGAGTCCTGTTTTAACTTGTTTCTATGTGTCTTTAGTTATTAAAATTCTCTTTTCAAATTTGAGTTATTTGAAATATCCTCTTCTGGCAGGTTCACTTGTGCATGTCTACAGGAGAAACATTTCCAAATCTTCATGGACAGATTGATGTCACGGGGTTGGCTTTTCACATATATGATGCTCCTTCTGGGTTTTCTGTACGTTCTACTTTCCTTTATTTGATAATGGAGGAAAAAATTGAGGGCCCTACTTTAACAGATACCCGTAGTCAATTAGTGACTTTAGGCATTGCGTCATTTGTTATTTTGTATGCAATGATTTGCTGACACAGGCTCACAGTAAATCATTTATATGTGTCTATGCAACACACATATATGCACACACACACACACAATTTATGCATTGCTAGGACAATAAGCCTCTACCTTAAAATTGTAACGTTATTATCATCTTCTTTGCTTATTGGAAGTGATTGCTTCATGAGTATCATTACCTTACTATGAATGATAACGGAGTTTTCTATTTTGCATGCCAATGTACAGGACATTTCTGCAGGTTTATGTTTCCGTGGTCAACAAATTTTCTTACACAATGCACATGGATGTTTTGGTGATGTTCCTTTAGAGGCTTCTGGAGATTTTGGAATTCACCCTGATGAAGGAGAGTTCCATGTTATGTGTCAGGTATGTTTTTGCTATGCTTTTAGTTTGTATGCACAAATTTTACAAGGTTAAGTTATGGTTGTCACTCTGTTTTGGATCAGGCAGCAGAAGAATTTACTTGGGAAAAGCGGCTCTATTAGCAATTTTTGAGCAATATGGAGAGAAATTGTTGAATCTTTGAGGGGCGTAAGGAGGATAGCATTGTTATTTGGGATAAAGTTAAATATCGGGTAGCTATTTGGATCCATAAAGAAAAAGAATTTAGGAGCTTGCTGTTCTATGATCTTGTTAGGGTTGGGTACCATTTTTGTAGCTTAGTTATGATTCTCTTGAGGATAACTCTTCCTCCTTTCGATTGTACATAATTTTTACTTTGATAGAATTTTTTTTTTGTTTTGTTTCAAAAAAAAAAAAAAGGAAAGAAAAATTAATGGATGTTACTTATTTTCTACTGGGGATCTTTCTTTTTATTTTTTGGTAGGAATCCTCCAGCATAGTTATTTGTAACTATCTGTTTGATTAGGTAAATGTCTTCCATACATCATGATCAAATGACAATTGGCAGTTGTTACATAGAAGTTTCAGGAACCTTTTTTTAGTCACTCGAGACATCTTTTTTAGTTTATGTAGAATTTAGTTTCTACCGGCTCTGGATTATTTATCTTTTCATATAATTGAGACCGGAAATGTTAGCGAGTTTTTTTTTTTAATTAATTAATTTAATCATGTGCTTTTAGTGTTCCAGTCAACTCCTAATCTTTGTATTAAAATGTTATTCCCAGGTTCCTTCCGTTGAAGTAAATTCTCTGATGAAGACTTTCAAGATGAGACCTCTCTTGTTTCCGGTATGTAGCTTATTCGTCTGTTTGTCTCTTCTTCCAATGCAAATGAGAATGACCTGTACGGTAGCTATTAACATATTCGTTCATGGAGTATAATTCTCTCTCAGGAGGATGCCTGATCAAGGATTTAGTTTTGATATAAGTTCATCCTGCTATTTCTAGCAATATTAATTGCTATTTTCTTTGTTGTTTGCAGCTGGCTGGTTCAGTGACTGCTGTTTTTAATTGTCAAGGCCCACTGGACGCTCCTATATTTGTGGGAAGTGGATTGGTTTCTAGAAAAATGTCTTATTTAGCTTCCGATTTTCCTACGTCCGCTGCTTCTGATGCTGTTTTGAAAAGTAAGGAGGCTGGTGCTGTCGCTGCATTTGATCGCATCCCATTTTCGTATTTATCAGCCAACTTCACTTTCAATACTGACAATTGTGTAAGTTTTGTCAAGGGCAACTAATTGAAGGGTTAGTAGTCGCTTTATATGTGCATGGTTTACATTTTTAAGTCTACTGTGTTTTAGGTTGCTGATTTGTATGGAATTCGAGCTAGCCTTGTGGATGGTGGTGAAATTCGAGGAGCAGGGAATTCATGGATTTGCCCCGAGGTAATAGATACTTTTATTAGACAGGCTGTCTCTCTTGTTCTTAATCTAGACGGATGTTCTGTTTTACTATGTCTTGTTTCTGCTGAGATGTGCGTCTCCCTTTACATGTGCACATAAGCATTACTCATCACTTGCTGTTTTTTTCTTCATCAATTCTCGAGAGGTGTAGTTGCTTCTTATTACACTTTGAATTCTCTTTCGTAGTTTTACTTCTTAAAGAACTTCCATCATATTTGTTGTAGGACTTTATTGTTAGGTACATTTCACTACAGTTGTACTTGCTTTGAGTTGCAGTCCTTGCATGGGCTGCAAACTTTTTGTCTCTAGCCTAATTTATGTAAGCCTGACTAGCTGTTAGAAATGGAACAACATTTTCTTAAATAATTCTTTATGGTTTGAATCTTTGGGACTTCTGCCAGAATCCTTGTTCTTGACAATTAATCTTGGTGAAGTGTACTTGACTTTTACAGGGTGAAGTGGATGATACGGCAATGGATATGAATTTCTCAGGAAGTTTGTGCATTGACAAAATTATGGATCGATATGTGCCTGGTTATCTTCAATTAGTTCCACACATACTAGGGGATTTGCACGGAGAGTTAAAACTCTCTGGTTCCTTGTTGAGACCGTAAGACTCTTCACTTCATACTTACATATTATTGACGTGGCTCAAAATTTTATCTTATAGATTCGCGTGGTTGTATGGAAAAAATTAAAGAAGAATCTCAGCAGTGCATGACGATACACTGTTATTGATGTTCCTAGTCTCCAATTTTGCTGATATGGCATTCTTTCTGTATAGGAGGTTTGATATTAAATGGAATGCTCCAAAGGCTGAAGGGTCATTTAGTGATGCTCGGGGAGAGATCATAATCTCACATGATTCAATTGTTTTTGATTCCTCGTCTGTTGCACTTGATTTGTACACAAAGATTCAAACATCTTATTATGATGACTACTGGCTAAGCATAAAGGATTTTAGTGCGGAGAAACCGATGCCATTTGTTGTCGAGGGAATTGAGTTGGATTGGCGGATGCGTGGTTTTGAATTCTTTAGCTTGGTGTCTCCTTATTCTTTGGATTCTCCAAAGCCTGTTCATTTGAAAGCAACAGGACGGATTAAGTTTCAGGGCAAGGTCCTAAAAAAAAGCAGTATAACTAATGAGCAAGATTTGGGTCTCGAGATTGATAAGCAACAAGCAAGAGTTGCAGAAAAAAGTAACGGTCTTGCTGGTGAAGTTCAAATCACGGGGCTCAAATTGAATCAGTTGATGTTGGGACCTCAATTGGCTGGACAATTGGCCATTTCAAGTGACTGTTTCAAGGTAGTATAAAGGGAGCTCACCTCACAGTACACATGTATATTACGTAAATATAGAAAATGTTAAATGTTTAGCGCAAGTTTAATTTGGTTGCTTGACTGTTTAAATTAATTTAAGAAGATTACAAGAATGAAGACGCACATATAAGAGGGTATTAAATAAAATTTGAAACCTAACAGCGTTCAAGATACTGAGTATTTGACTACTCGATTTGGTGTTCCATTTGGTGTTAAAAATTCAGTATTAGAACTTATTTTTCAGATCAGTAGATTACTGTCATATAAGTACATATAAGAGGGTCAATTAGACACCTTGTTCAGGTAAACGTGTATTTTCCGTTTCCAATGAAATGTTCTGTGAATGAGAAAAGTTTCAAATCACTGAAGTCGGACTTTGAGATTATTGTTTTTTTGGCAATGGAGAAGTTTTATGGAATTATTGCTGAAGAAAGTAGTTATATAGCGTTGGTCATAGACAGACCTATCATTATCATTACAAGAATGAATTTCTCTATATCTTGTTTTGATTACCAGGCTTTTCTGAAAACAACCCTGTTTGGTTAATGCAGTTGGATGCCACTGGTAGGGCAGATGAAAGTCTTGCTGTGGAGTTTGTTGGGCCATTAAATCCTAACAGTGAAGAAAAATCACAAAATGGGAAATTGTTATCTTTTTCCCTTCAAAAGGGGCAACTGAAAGCTTACATTTATTTCCAACCTTTTCATTCCGCTAATTTGGAGGTAATTGAACTTATTTATTGTTTGTGTTTGTATATAATCAAAGAAAGAGGAGCGGGAACAAATGCACACTCAAAACTTCTTCCCTGCTTGTGTTTGGCGGTTGCAGGTGCGCCATTTGCCACTTGACGAATTGGAGTTGGCTTCACTCCGGGGGACAATACAAAAGGTAAGCCAGCTTCAATGCTGCTTGATTTAGATATTTTCTTCATTCCCTTTCTCCACCACCGTTGCTGATCTCTGATGCACAATTTAGATTATTATAGAATGGCTAAAAGAGCGGTGAAACGTTTGTGTAAACTTTTTTAAATTGAGTGTTCTCAATTCGCCCATTTCTGGCAGTTAAACAATTTAGTGATATCTTCAAAGTATTTTTTTTTTCCTAGAAAAATTTATTTTAATCAAAGTTAAAAAACTGAGAATGCAGTAATAGATGGGAGCAAAATACACTAATGGTTACAATGGTATGAAAGGCCTACTTGTTCAAGTTGGAAGGCATTTTAAGATTCTAGATTTTCACTTAAAATCTATGCTGCTGCTCCTAAGTATTTCCCAGAGAGAAATGTTATTGGTTTAATTCTATTTGCAGTTTTCTGTTTTTTGATCCAGTTTTTCATAAGCCTTCTGATAAGTATGTCAACACTGGTTGGCCATTTCTTTTTTCTCTAGGATACGTGAAAAGTCTTTATTTATAATCAGTCTTTTAAAGCTTGTAATGGCTTTCTGTGGTTATTGTTGGGTCTCATTTCAGTTTGAACTTAAATTAGTTGGTTGTTTGCTTTCAGGCCGAAATTCAGCTTAATCTTCAGAAAAGAAGAGGCCATGGAGTGTTATCTGTTATTCGGCCAAAATTCAGTGGTGTGTTAGGTGAAGCCTTAGATGTGGCTGCTAGATGGAGTGGGGATGTCGTAAGTATCTTTAATCTATTGTTGTGGGTTTAAACTGATCAGCAATTCCTTCACAGAAAGATCATCTTTCTCCGACTATTTCTATCCTCCTCAAATTTTTATGTTACCATAATTTTGATTTGCTGTTTTCATGTGCGCACTCGTTTCTTGGCCACATTTTCACATGTCTGATATGGTAATTGTCTTTTCAAATGTTCAGATTACTGTTGAGAGAACTGTTTTGGAGCAAAGCGAAAGCAGGTATGAGCTTCATGGTGAATACGTGTTGCCTGGCACCCGTGATCGAAATCTTGCTGGTGGGAAAAGTGGTAGCTTGTTTGAACGGTCAATGGTTGGGCATCTAGGCAGTGTCATATCTTCCATGGGGAGGTGGAGAATGAGACTTGAAGTTCCCCGAGCTGAGGTTGTGGAGATGCTTCCCCTTGCAAGACTCATTTCTCGAAGTACAGATCCTGCAGTCCATACGAGATCAAAGGTCGTATTCCACTTGCATGTTTTTAGGGAGGAGTGTGCACAAAGTCTAATTATCAGATATCTTCGAAAGATAAAGTGCTTGAAACTGAATTGAACTATATACGGATAGGAGATGGAATTGAATAATCTGGCCCTGCATATTTATAAAAAAATCACTACATCACAAAATATTGAAATATTTTCTGTTGATTTCACCTTCTTTTCTGGTATTATAATTATTCATCCGGACTTGTTTAGTTTCATCCATTACTGTCATTTGTTCAATTTTTGAAGAAACATGTTCTACTGTACTTGAATTTGTTTTGAAGTAATACTGTTATGCTTGAAATTATTTACAAGGCAAGAAAATTTTTTACTTGGAAGAAAGTTGTAATTAAGATAGGAGTTCAATCTTCATAGATAGGAATGAGTTAATCGAGCTTCATGAGTAGTGAAAGCTATATGTAAAGTTGCGTTGCTTTCAACACTAGGATCTAGTACTTGTTCGTGTACAGGGAACATAAATACAACATTAGGAATATTTTTCTTGATACTGAAGTTTCAACTTCTTACAAGCATTGGAATATATTCTTATGGCTATATGAAATTTTACTGTTATGATTGCAATATTCTAGTCATATAAGATTGTTTCGCACTTCTATGCAGGATTTCTTTATTCAAAGTTTGCAGTCGGTGGGATTAAACACTGAAAGTCTTAATGACCTGCTTGAGGTAGTTTGCTTATGTAGCACTATTATATTTGTTTTTCATTTGAACTATATTTACCACATGCCAAAAAAGAGAGAACAC
This sequence comes from Ficus erecta, assembly GCA_008635985.1. Classification (NCBI taxonomy): domain Eukaryota; kingdom Viridiplantae; phylum Streptophyta; class Magnoliopsida; order Rosales; family Moraceae; genus Ficus; species Ficus erecta. The sequence goes on along the minus strand of BKCH01000687.1, from coordinate 131,883 downwards.
CGGACATTTTCTACAAAATGATTCGAGTCAAAACAATGAGTCTTGTTGCACACATACGTAATTTTCATTTCCTAGACTGGCATTAGATTTCTGCATCTGATCATTTCACTACCACTTTTTTCTTTTCGAAGTCTTTTGGTTGTCAACGATCTTTTTTCTATATCAGGTTGTACATAGCCTTTACATAGCATCAGATGAGGTTATTCTGGAAGATCTAAGTCTTCCAGGTTTGGGTGAACTTAAAGGTCGCTGGCATGGCTCTCTAGAAGCAAGTGGCGGCGGCAACGGAGATACAAGGGTATGTACCTTTCAATCTTTAGTGGGCACCAATCTAGATGTTTACTTATCTAAAACATGCAATGGTAAATTTTAGAATAGCATCAAGATAAATGTCTTCTTCAAGGATTTGGGATGCATAAAAAGGTGTGTAGTGAGGTTCTGTTGGCATTTCTTGCTTTACAAATTGTTGACTTTAATGAGTTCTGTTCCCTCTCTGTTATTGTTAGTTGAAGGGAAAGTTGAGTTAGTATATTTTTAGCTAATTCCCTGTTTTTGGCTGGTCCTTCTTAGCAATTGTGCTCTCGTCTTTTGAAGCTTAGGTACTATGGTTGCCTTTTGTTGTCTGGGAATAATTATTTTTTTGTTACTTCTAATTATGCTTCATTGGTCTTTGGTCAAAAGCTGTTATCTTCTTATTATTGGCTTTGTTATTTACTTGTTTTTCAGGCAAATTTCGACTTTCGTGGTAATGATTGGGAGTGGGGAACCTATAAAACTCAGCGTGTTCTTGCAGTTGGTGCTTACAACAATGATGATGGTCTGCATCTGGAGCAGCTTTTTATTCAGAAGGATAATGCCACAATCCATGCAGATGGGACGTTGTTGGGGCCAAATAACAACCTTCATTTTGCTGTTCTAAATTTTCCCGTTAGTCTAGTCCCGACTCTGGTTCAGGTTGTTGAATCTTCAGCTAATGATGCAGTTCAATCTTTGCGGCAATTTTTAGCACCAATTAAGGGTGTATTGCACATGGAAGGTGATCTCAGGCTCAGACGTACTCTTGCAAAACCAGAATGTGATGTGCAAGTTAGGCTCCTAGATGGTGCCATTGGGGGTATTGATCTCGGAAGAGCTGAAATTGTTGCTTCTCTAACTTCGAACAGTCGTTTTCTGTTTAATGCAAAATTTGAACCAATCATCCAGAACGGTCATGTACATATACAAGGAAGTATTCCTGTTACTTTTGTCCAAAATAGCATGCTAGAGGAAGATGTAGAAAAAGATAAAAGTCAAGTAAAGTGGGAACGTGGTTGGGTAAAAGAAAGAGATAGGAGTACGAGTGATGATGCCAGTGAAAGGAAACTTCCCCGAGAGAGAACCGAAGAGGGTTGGGATACTCAACTTGCTGAAAGCCTCAAAGGCTTAAACTGGAATATACTAAATGCAGGAGAAGTTAGAGTGGATGCTGATATTAAAGATGGAGGCATGATGTTGTTAACGGCTTTATCTCCTCATGCCAACTGGCTTCATGGAAATGCTGATATTATGATACAGGTAGGTCAAGAACATTATTTACGGGCCAATATGTTTTAAGCATTTTACTTTTCAAATAATCGTTTCATAACGTAATTCACTTTCATTGTGAGGTGTTTCAAATATATAGGTAAGAGGGACTGTTGACCAGCCAGTGCTCGATGGTTTTGCATCATTCTACAGGGCATCTATCTCCTCCCCAGTTCTCTGGAAACCACTAACAAATTTCGGTGGCACGGTCCATATAAAGTCGAATAGGTTATGTATCAGTTCATTGGAAAGCAGGGTTAGCAGAAGGGGTAAACTATTTATAAAAGGGAACCTGCCTCTAAGGACAAGTGAAGCAGCCCTTGGTGATAAGATAGACATAAAATGTGAAGTTCTTGAAGTACGGGCAAAGAATATTTTAAGGTTCCTACTATCTCTTTGCCGTTGTTTTTTCTATGGATGTCTTTCCTAAAAGCATAACAAACTCGTTAATGTCGGACTCACATTTTCTGTCATTTCAATTTCTCACGATTAGCTCTCTCTTGGTTCCTGTGTGATGATGATATTCACACTGGAGGTGCATTTTATTTGTTTGTTTACAGTATGTGACTCTTTTGTAGCTGGTTTAGCTGCTTTTCCTTTCGTATGCTTATCAGAAACGGCTAATCGGGTTCTAAAATCACAGTGCCCAGGTTGACTCCCAGCTGCAGATAACAGGTTCCATATTGCAACCTAATATATCTGGAGATATTAAACTGAGCCATGGAGAAGCATATCTACCTCATGATAAGGGTAGTGTAGCCGTTCCTAATAGATTGGCATCAAACGAGTCTAGACTTCCAAGTGGCAGTGTTAACAGGGCAGTTGCTTCGAGGTATCTTTCACGGTTTTTCAATTCACAACCTGCTGCTTCAAGTATCCAATTTCCTCAACCCTCAGGTAAGAAGGCATCAATGCTTTATCAGTTTGTGCGCATTAATGTTTTACTGTCGGTAAATACAATGCAAGTGCTGCCGTATAACCTGTGTAATATTTCACATTGGCAGTTGAATCATCTAAAGTTGAAAAGGAAATGGAGCAAGTGGATTTCAAACCAAATGTAGACATTCGGCTAAGTGACTTGAAGCTTTTACTAGGCCCTGAATTGAGGATAGTTTATCCTTTGATTCTTAATTTTGGTGTTAGCGGAGAACTTGAGTTGAATGGTCTAGCTCATCCAAAATGGATTAGACCTAAAGGCATCCTGACTTTTGAGAATGGTGATGTAAATCTTGTTGCTACTCAGGTGAGTCCTATGATTTTCTAAACTTGTCCTGGAATCATTTTTTCTTTTCCTGCTTAGGGTCAAAGGTTCCAGTCCAGAGCTAGTTCTCCCTTGTTTTTTGGTTTTTTGGTTTTTTTTTTTTTTTTTTTTTCCTTGTCTTTTTCTTGGCTGGCTTTCATGTTATGTTGGCTAAAACTTTTATCTGATGAATTCAGGTGAGACTTAAGCAAGAGCATCTGAATATCGCAAAATTTGAGCCTGAAAATGGACTAGATCCGATGCTGGATTTAGTGTTTGTAGGATCGGAGTGGCAATTCCGGATCCAAAGTCGAGCCAGCAATTGGCAGGACAAACTGGTAGTGACTTCTACACGGTCTGTTGAACAGGATGCTTTTTCACCCCTAGAGGTAACATCTAGTCGCCAGTCAAATTTTAACTTCTTTCTTTCGGGAAATGATCAATCTGACCGGAACCAGGGACGACTTCCGTCTGTTCCTCTACTTTTCCTCTTCTTCATCCTATTTTCCTTTTATCTTGATGTGGAGCCCAATACAAGAAAGCTATCTATTAAAAGAAACCCTGCGCGCCAGGAATTATATAATTATTAAAATAAAAAATAAAAAAATAAAAAAGAAAAGAAAAAGAGAGGCTTGAGCTCAAACACCTCAGAGCCCAAGGCATCATAGCCGTAAGCCTCTTTTGTGCCTTGCGCCTCCAAGCTGCAATGAGGAACTCTAGTATTTGATGCATTTATATTTGTTTTTTGTTTTTGTTTGTTGTCGTCGTATCGTTGCTCCTTTTTTTTTTTTTAAATATGCGGATGCACGTGGAGTTACAAGTTGATAAAAAAATCTCCTTTTTCTCCTGTTTGCATAGGCTGCTAGGGTATTTGAGAGTCAACTGGCAGAGTCCATCTTGGAAGGCAATGGCCAGCTTGCCTTCCAAAAGCTTGCAACTACAACACTCGAAAAACTGATGCCAAGAATTGAAGGAAAGGGAGAGTTTGGTCAGGCCAGGTGGCGGGTAGTTTATGCACCGCAGATTCCTAGTTTGCTTTCTATTGATGGTGCGGTTGATCCTCTTAAATCTATTGCCAGTAGTATTACATTCGGTACAGAAGTTGAACTGCAGCTTGGGAAACGTCTTCAGGTTATCTTACTGGAAAACCTTCATCCTTGCTTTCAGTTCTTCATTTTCTCAATATGGATAAATTTCCACACTTTGATTGAATTTTTTTGTGGACAACTGAATATAACTAAGTTATAGACCGCAACACACTCTCGTATTAGAAACGACATACATGATTTATTTATTTGCCACGTATTACCAAAGTGGAATATTATCAAGGAAAAGATAGAAAGAACTAGGCAGTTTTGAAATGGTTTTTCTGAGTCATGTATAGCGCTTATTTTATGCTTCTTTCCATTTCTCGTAGGCCTCCGTGGTCAGGCAGATGAAGGACTCGGAAATGGCGATGCAATGGACCTTGATCTATCAGCTTACGAGCCGCCTGCGCGTGCTGCTTCAATCTGCCCCGTCAAAGCGGCTCCTTTTTGAATATTCTGCTTCATCACAGGATTGATCTGTTAGGCTCCTTTGCTCAGTCTTTTCGTTCGTGGATGCAATTCCATTCCAAAATTAATATTCTTTACTAGTGTTTTTTAGTTTGTGGAGAGAGATAGAAATGGGCTATTCCCAAGAAAACAATTTTAGAAAAAATGTATATATATATATATATATATATATATATATTCCTTATTCTTTGCCCTTTGCTCAGAATTGAATGAGCTTTGTTTGTATGTACATAGTCCAATATTAATTAATGAAAGAAAAGTCAAGTTTTCATGTAGAATAATATTGAACAATGAGAATCAGATTCTGATGTCAAAAAGTAATTTTCTTTAGCTATAACCGCTTTGTATAAGTTGAATATACGTAATTTGTTTACTGAAAAATTGAGATTAAGAAACAACACTCCCTCCCCCCACAATTTTATTTTATTTTATTATTTTTTTTTTTTTCCGTTTTCCGTCTCTTTTGCTTCAAAATTATTTCGTTCAAAACAGAACAAAACTCTTAAAAACAAGAGAAAGAAACAAGTTAAATGTCAATAAACAATTGTGTATCACATAAATACGATGGCAAGAATAACAGTTGACTGCCCTCAGTAGCCTTTACCACCACACTTTTTTGTTAGAACAGTCGGAACCAAGTAACTAAAAATTAGAATATTTGTGTATAAATGTAAAGAGTAATGACAATTTATCTCTGTTTTAGCAAATTAAGTAAATAGATAATCAAAATTTTTTATATTTAAAAAATAACCGTTAATCAATCAATCAATTAATGAAAATGTATCATTATTAAAATTAGAAAAACAAAGAAACCACCTAAATAAAATATTCAAAACAAACCTACCTATTTTTGTCATATAATAAAATTTACGGTATTCATATCAAATAGCATATTCTAAAGACACTTTAAATATGTAGCATGTTTGACTATTCTTGTTAAATTATAACATAATTTATATTTTTGGACATGTTGAATTACCTTTTAAACCTCATTAGTTATTTTGTGTATATTTTATTTCTGATATTCCTACACTCTCTCACTAGTTCCATTGTTTTCCTCGCTCTCTCTCTCCTCATCGACTTCGCGCCGATAACATGTGAGGATCCCAACGACGACGAGATTGCGGCCGTGACCGAATGGTCATCTCTCGCTTTGTGATGGCAATGGCGACGAACGGTTCGCAAAAAACGCCGATCGACAACAGGTCCGAAAGTCTCCCACGCGACAGTATCGCGATCTCCGTTGACTCCGGCGAGGTATGGGGTTTTGACAACGACACGACGGTGTTGCAATCTCCGGTGCCGAGCTCTGTTAACTTGGGCAATCTAGACCTGTTTTGAGGACTGGGGGATTTTTTGAATTTTGGGACTAATTTATGATTTTGATAAATATAATTGAAATTTAGTACAAAAATAATATTTGGTAATTATTTGTAAATATCCGGATTTACTTTATAAAAATCAAATTTGGATTGTAAATAAATTTTTGTAGTTTAAATTAAAATAGTAAATAAACATATTTAATTAGAAATAAACGGATATTAACAACGGATTTATTTGAAAATAATATTCTCTCTCGTAACCTACCATAACTTTCTACTTTTTCAAAACCTACTATTAAAACCTCAATATTAGCTTCTGCTACTTCATTAATTCTCCCTAAAATTTGTAAGTACGAAAAATTAACCACTTCAACTATTTTCATAAATGATCCACAAACTAAAGGAAATTAAAATTTAGACATCAAGAATTAGGAGGGGCCGCGCGAACGCAGGCCCCCACTACCACAAATTATGACGTAGGCTCCACCACTTGGGTAGACCTTAGGTCGGCACCCTTCCCACGTGCAATGGAAGTCACCAACCTAGGCCATAGGCCTTCTTGATCGCCCATTGACCCCGTCCAGGTAAGTATGTTCTACTTTCCTACTTAACCCTCTTTTATACTACTTCTCCCACTCCCCCTCTACTCTTCCTTTTCGATGTGGGACAAAGACATTACTTAATTTAAACTTTCAACTTCCCCATTCTCAATCTCAAGTGAACTGGGTTAAATCTTTGTTGGGTGTGAAACTAAATGGAACTTGGTCATAAAACTCGTTACAAGATAACAAAAAAAGAGAAAAAAAAAAGATGTCCTCAAAATCCTAGGACTTTGCATTGGGGTATGAATTTGACAAAAAATTTGATTTCACCAAAATCTCCAGGGATCCTTGTATGGAGGAACATATTCTTCCGTTGGCGGGAGAAGGCGAAATGAAGCCACCGTCTTTTCGAGAACAGGCCCCATCTGCCACCACAAAGCGGGTAAAATATTATTGCAATTGCATTGTAAAACATACCTTATGGGAACTGAATATTGCTAAAAATAGGCAGAGAGAGAGAGAGAGAGGGAGGGAGAGAGTTACTGTGCTCCACTGCTTGTTGAGGGTTGAAGCATTCAGAGTGTAAAAATAACCTGCAAAACGGTTTCTGTGAGTGTAGAAACTACTTTAAGATCGGAATTAACCAAGCGTAGTAATTGTGAAAAAGCATGTGTAGATTCACATATTTGCAATCTGGATATGAGAGGATTTTAACTTGTTGGAGAGGCGTACCATCTCGTTCAGCTGTTGAAGAGACATAACGCCGGAAAATGTTTGATTCTCGAGCCTGCATAGTTGTAAGAACATCAAGACACCCGAGGAGCATGCAATGAATGAAAATCTTTCTACTGGATTTACTACAAGGGGATAGACTTACTTGTTTTGTAGGCGACTTGCGAACGAGGTACTCATAATACCAGTATTGTTCACCATCGATCTGAATAAGATAGTATGAGGAAGCCCCTTATACACATATACATTTCACAGATACACATATACACTTCATAGATATACAAAAGCACATTATTTTCTACTTGTGGTTCAAAGGCGTACTTCACTAGAATGCGTATCAAGAACTGAACTTTCACTCATGCTCTGACTTGAGGTCACACGCTGCAAAAACACTGAGGCACATCAGTTTAAACTAGCATCGACTTCATGCTGTCGAATTTTTTTTGGGAAGAACTGGAGTCCGAGAGTACAAATTAGGACATAACAACAATTCTCTCCGTAAAATTCAAGATAGATTGTCAAATACTGATAATCAATATTTTGGAATTAGGTCTTTGTTTTTTGTTTATCCGAACAACCACATGTGTCGGGACTTTCATGAAAGACATAAGTGAAACGTTACCAGAGCAGCCTTGTCGGACAAAACAGAATCAGCAACATCTTTTGCAGTCCATGTACTCTTGTCCTGGGATTTTATAAACCTTGAATTTGGGGGGCCTATCTGAATTAAAAAAAAGTGAAATCATAAACCGCCGGAGAAAACATTCAAAGGAAATTACCTTAGAATTTAATGGATTCATCAGAAGTTACCGTTACAGAGATGATCAAATTATCAATAATGTCAACGCGCTCAGACACAATGCGCAGGCGTGCATTGGCTGTGTCATGTGCAAAAAAGCATCCATTTTAGCACCATCAGAAAATTGATATGAAGATGGTACTTTTGAGTATCTTCAAGAAAATTTTGGAACATCTGAAAATGAACTTACGAGATAGTGGAGCAGCGGATGAATATCGTTCTGGCTTTCTGGATTCCACCCTTCAAAGGCATGAAAACGAATCAGGATCCTATTATTCGAAATGAAGAAAGAAAAAAAAAACAAAGAGAGAGTAGTTTGCTGTAAAAAAACTACCTGCTGTGACCATTTCATATTGAAAAAGAACAAACGATTTGAAGAATTCTGAAAATTATTCTTGGGAAAGAAAAAGACTACAAAGGTCTTCAGTACATGAATATTGGACTATAGAAAATATTATTTATGTTCTATAAGATCTTTGATTAACGGAAAATTAGCATAATTTCTTCGAATCAAAGTTGAATTAAAGTTAAGAACTTTAAACGGGTATCAATAAAGACAGTTTTATTTATTTATTTTCCAAAGCTTCTCCATTGTTATAGAATAATTTCACAAACAACTATTTTATACTTGTGTACAACCATATTTTATAAAGAGTTGCAAAGATGCATACCATTTTTTCTTATTAAGAAAAAAAAGGAGATGCATACCATTTGAAAAGGAACTTCTTGGATGGCAACTCCTCTGGATAGAGATAAGAATAAGCATTTATTTCATCAACCAACGAAGCCATTTTCAAATCCTCCTCTGCAAGTAACCCTGCAATTCAATTTCACTAATCACATAATAACCATAATTGTCTCTCACCAATATAGAATTTTCAGTTCCCAAATATTTAGCAGCACAAAAAAACATCCGTTGGTTACTCAGTTTGCAGGACCAACTCTAATCCCAACTTTTTTATACCATCTAACGTAACGGTGAGTTGTTTTCTTTTTTTTTTTTTTTTTTTTAATATATAAAAGTTGGGATTAGGGTCGGTGTCCATAGCATTTAGAAAGAGCTTACCTGAAGATGGGAAGAGTGAAAGTAGAGAAGAGGAAAGGCCAAAGAGAAGGAAATCCCGTCTCCAAAAGCCATGTTGGGAAGTGGGTACTTCTGAAGCAAAACTTGACGACGGCTGTGATACTTCATTTGATGCACAATTCTTGTGGTGCATCACAATCCTACTCTGGTTTCTAAGGCCAGAACAAAGAGAATATATATACATATATATATATATATGTGTGTGTGTGTGTGTTTAAATATATATTTTCAGACAGAATTTACAATTGGGATATTTAGGATTCAGCAAGAAAAGGAAAACAAAAAAGTACCTGAAGAAGATGAGGTTTTGAGGAAGGAGATTAGTGGGTGTGAAGAGAGAGAGGGAAGGAGAGAGAACCACCATTCTTTTTTTCTTTTTTGGGTAAGCTCCCTTCGCCTTTGCCTTTCTCTGCTCTACCTCATCCACTACGCACACTGTGATTTCTTCTTCTTCTTCTTTTTTTTTTTTTTTTTCAATTTCTAGTTCTGTTTTGTCGGACTTGTCTGGGAAAGACATGAAAAGAAGATATGTTAAGTCCACGGTTTCTCTACGGATTGCATGAATCTATTTCCTAGAACTAACCAATTAAATCTTGCCACGTTAGCAGATAGAGCAAACTTCCTAATTTCGTTACTTTTTCTGCGTCGTTTTATGTGTTTCCTTCGGTTATAGACTTAATCAAGATTATGTAGTTAATTATTCGGTCACGTATATTATAATCTATTTTGCATTCTCTCTATATATATTAATATATATATATATAACTTTACGGTAATTTTACACTACTAATGTAGAATTTAAATTCTTATCCCGATTCGGTCATATTGGAATCCATCAATTTTCATTTTATTTTTTTTCTCAATCAGAAATAAAGCGCAAAAGGTCAACTTGGAAAAGTGTAAAAACTAAATAAACAAATAAACGTTTGGCCATGTCAGATAAATACCGGTTTGAAGTGTGAATAGCTTTAAGGAAAATTTTCAACTAAAAATATCTATACAATAAGCAATATATTCCTTTCTAGAGGGAAGGGCCTAAATTTGCTAAATACAGCATTAATATCTGATTTGTCATGCGTACACGACTAGACTAGTTTACAATACACAAAAAGAGATCAAAACCCTCTACTTTTGGGAACATTTTGTTGCCATGACAAGCCAGGTTGACCACCCGCCCCTTGGCCGGGTGCCCCGTAAAATTGTCCTGCATCAGGCTGTAAACCTACACTATTCGGCCGTATACCGCTCGCCTGACCCGGAGGAACCCACCAAGTTCCCTGCTGCTGCTGCTGCCGCCGCCATAAAGCCAGATTTTCGGACCCGTTTGTTGCATTGATAGACGGAGGTTGCAGAGATTGCAATGGCAGCTTCATCTGATGTGTGCTCTGCTGAGATGCTAAATGCGAATGGTTTACAAGGTGAGGTCGCAGCATCTGTTGCTGAAAGTTGTGCACTTGCTGCGGGGGTGCTTGTGGCTGCCATTCTGGAATATCGTCGTCGTCGTCATTCCAGGGCTGAGCCGCAACCCCACTACGTCCTTTGTCCTTCCAGTTTCCCGGAAGTGCAGAGGCATTGTTTTGTCCATATTTATGAATAAGCTCTCTCACTAGCTCAACAGGACGGGATGTTTGAGGTGCGCGAAGCGCGGCCATTCCTGGCCCCCTAGTGCTTTTTTGGGAAGAAAAACGCGACATGGGTGGATTAGAACCACCGGAAAAATTAAATTCAGGAAGGTCATCTTCATCCCGGGCAGCCAGAGGGCCAAACCCAGGAGGAATATCATCCTCATCATCATCAAGTGAAGGTCCAGAGTTCGCAGGAGGCAGGCCCCGTGGCGGGGCCGATTTGGGTGCGAAATTGGAATTCAAAGGTGAATCCTGTTGTCTCCTAGACGTGAAATGTTGCTTTTTCGATACGTGCTTGTGGTGAGATGATGATGATTTGGGAGATGTAGAACTTAATTTTCTCCATACAATAACACCAATTAGGCCATTATCAAGTTCGTTAAGTGCCTCAATGTGTTCTTTCTGGATGATCTTGCCGAGCATTTCAAGTGTCTTGTTATGTGGGGGGCAAAAATAAAGTTCTACGCCGGAAGCAGGCTCGGCAAAACCCACTCTCTCATCCAGAACATACGAATCTGCCACCTGCAGGCCAATACATATTCTAAGTATGAACAAAGAATCTTCTGCTAAGTACAAAAGGGTAAACAAAAACTCGGGTTTTCATCATGTAAACGTTACCTCTTGAAGAGCTGCGCGCTCATTTTCGGACGACTCCTTGAGAACGCAATGCACAACCTGCAAAAAATGAGGTCTCATCAGTTATAACATGTAGAAGACCAACAGTAAAATCTCTTTCTTTAGATTTGAAGAAGTAATTTTTCCTATAATTGCTTTGGTATTTTTACACCAACAACAGTATCATCCAAAGTTAAAATTCTCCCTGTTTATTTCTCTTCCCAACCAGAAACACTTTAATTACATTCCCAAGGTTTGTTCATCTCCAATAAGTCTTTTTTTCCCAATTAAAAATGGGATTTAAATGAACGAATTTTGATGTGGTTTCTTTCATGTTCTTTGGTTCAGGTTTCCAGAAGTTTTGTATGAACGAAGTTGCAAGAAAATTATAAATCTGCGAAAATGTTTTCCTCGTTCTCTGCAGCATAATCTACAAGCCCCAAATATAGCCAGATCGAACGTAAATGAATTTTGATCCTGGAAAAGGGGAATCATTCGAGGGAACAGCGACGAGACAAGGTGTCGACGGATAAAGCCTCTTTTTTTTAAAAAAAAAATAAACCCGCAGAAGCAAAGAACACATAACCCACGGGCATATCAGGCACAAAACCCATGGTGTGGAAGGATAAAGCGAAAAGTTAGAACCCAAGTTTCCTGCTTTCTTTGTTCTGTTTATATTACTGTCACTGCCAACTGTATTGGATATCCAATTAGAGAAGAGAAACGAATCATTTCACCATCGGCAGACCACACAGCGCGCGGTAGCAAGGCTGAGTGAATGAACATCAAAACTGAGAAAGAGGGCTCTTTAATTCTAGAGAAAAGAACGATATAACAGGATTCAGGTTTCATTGTACAATAAAAAGAAACTTGCAATACCATGACAGCACGGCTTCGGGAAAGGGGAAGCTCTTGCAGAAACTTCTCAAATGCTTCGAGTCGGACTCTTCCCTTGATTTCAATAAAACCAGGCCACTCATTGGCAGAGGTTTTTTCACCACTGCAACAACAAAAATAGGATCAGCACGCAGGCAAAGAGAAGACAAGGATTTCTCATTCTTCATAGTCTATTCAAAGTTCAAAATTATTAAAACAAAAATCCCCTTAATAATGTACTTCCAGGAGGATTCATGTATGGAAAAAATTATAAAACTACAGTTCCCTTGAGTTTACTTGAAGAATTAAATTCTGGTAATTTTTTTCGTCACAACTTAATTCGCAATATCTGGATGTGTAAAATTCTTGTATGCACATATATCCAAGAGCCAACATATAGGACTGCTGGTGAAGAAAGACGACTAGAATATTCAACTTTCCAACTGAAGTTTCAAGGATCACAAAACAGAAAGTTGCCCATAAAGTCCAAACTATAACATCAATATTAAAAACCTAATAACCTGCATATATATACATATATTTTAGGGATCGTAGTAGTTAAATCAGAAAAAATATAGTTTCCCTTTTATAAATATTTAAAAAAAAAATCAATTTACAGCAGGGAACTACTCGCAAACACTGTGACATGAATTTGCAATTAGGAAAAAAAGAGGTACCTTTTATATAGGCAAACAACATCGGCTGTGCTTGAGACAGTCAACTGAAGCGAGCCTCCCCAAACATGTTCACCCTTGGGTCTGCCAGAGAGCGCTCGAGTTGATTCTGTTTTTAGAGGACTGTCGCTCGATTTCACATCAAGAAGATTGCCTCTAGGTTTCACATCAGTATGACCATCATCCAGTTTCGAATCAACATGGTTGTCATCGGATTTCACATCAGCATCTTTGTTCGTCTGCGTCACATCGACATCGTCACATTTTTTAGAGGAAGCATCAACTGAAAACTTAGCCACTGAGCCAGCCTTGGAGTCGTCCTTTTCTGAGACGGGTGTCATTCTCTCAGAATCCAAGGGCAAAGTCTCAAATGGTGGCTCTGAATCAAGTGATTCCATGAATTCATCGAGGGAGACGATTGGAGGAAGAAATTCCACATCCTTCAATCCGTCGTCGACCATGAGCCCATGCATAAAGTCACTCTCTTCATTTGAAGGAATAGTAAGGGTGCATGAAGTATCATGGCCTTCTAAATTACTATTCTCACCCGAAGCATTTACTTTGTCTTTCTTCACAACGGGTTTCGAAGTACGGGTTTCGATCTCCTTGCTTTTTGGCTGACTCTGAGCAAGTGAACTTGAACCGCCAGAAATATCCACCGGAGTGCTATCATCTTGATCAACCTCAACTTGGAACTCACCCTTATGTGTTTTTTTCACTAAACGTCTAATATCAACATCTGAATCTGGCAAAACTACCATCTGGGCAAGCTCTTCTGCTTTTGCCATGCGCCACTGAGAAAGCTCCTCCGAAGCAAGCTCCTCTGCAGTCATAGAACAAAGCCGTTCAGGCGAAATTTCCCCTGCTACGACTCGCTCTCTAAGCTCCGGGTTATTGCGGTCTTTTAGGTTGAACAGAAGAGACCTCCCCTTCTCCTTGTACTTCTTATTCACGCCTCCAAACAATTTGAATAATTCTTCTTCGATATCAAACGCCAAATCTTGTGGAGATTGATAAGCTTGTTCAACACTATCTCCACCAACGTCTTCATGATCCAACTTCGGTTCTTCAGCATTTTGAATTTCTTTTTTCTCGGCCATATCTAAATCAGACTCCAGTACCCAAGAAAGCCCATTTCCCTGCAAGAGCTCATCTTTTACAAAAAAGTTATCACCAAATGGCACATCATATGACAAAACATTACTTGATTGGAATTCTCTGCCATCACATATTGAGGACAGTGTTGAACCACCAGTCCTTGCATCTGCCAAAATCTTTTGAAATTCACCTCGTGCATCGTTATTTTTCTGAGCAGAAAAAATTTCAACAGAATTGTTAGATTGTTTATTTACTCTGTCAACAGCATCAGCAGCAGCTAAAGCTGATCCGGCAGGTTGATTATTACCCTTATTTTCAGGGCAGCTTACAGCTTCACCTGACGAATTATCTCTGATATCTAACGATTTATTGCCTTGTTGAGTAACTAATGACAATGCAGTAGCTAACTGTTCCCTCATCTTGGACCTCACAGATTCAGACGATTCCGTTGAAACCTTAGTGGGTGGTTGTGCTCTCGCAGTTTGATTCTTTTGACTGGACATCCGCTGTGAACCAGATTTACTGGAAAAAGAATCTGTCTTTACCATTTTCTTATTAGCTGTCGGTGAATTATGTGAACCTGGAGAATTTGGCATAGACTCCAGCTGCATGGTTCTCTTATTCAGCGCAGATATTTGCGGCAACCATGGTCTATGCTGCATTTGTGCTACCCGCTTTTGTGGCATTGACATGTTTTCCGGAGTTTGGTCCTGGCAAATTGGTTCCATAGGTGTCTTGCGCTTAAACGGTGCCGACATTTGCTCCTCATTGTTTAGCATTGCTCCAATCTGTCCTATCTGCCCCGTTTGCATCTCCATAGATGGGAATCCTCGCGATAAGCTATTATCAGAGATTAGCGCCGTTTGATGGTTTGACGCAGGAAACGGCTGCGATACAGGATGGCCAGACATATATCCTACAGAACCAACAACACCCATTTGCATATCTGATATTGATGAGTCCATCTTGTTCAAAATTGGTTCCAACTGACCCATTTGCATGCTCGGTACGGGTAACTGCTGCGAGACAAGGTTGTTCGACATGCTATACTAGTCAAACCGAAACATCAACTCTGCGATTAGAAAGAATACAAATTAAATTCTCTTTGTATAATTTCCCCTAAAATTGTCTTTTCTCTTGTAATAAACGAAAGTAAAACCAAAGAGTTCACCTTTTCCTTAGAGTCTATAAATTTCATTACTGTAGAGAAAATTCCCTAAATATTCGTTGAAAAAAAAAACGTACTAAATCGTAGAAAACAAAATAAATTAAAACCGATAGAATTCACTAGAGAAAAAAATCTTAAACGAACAAAGCAAATAGCAGTTCTGACCAGAACTAGAAATAAAATCGTTAATTTTCAAGAATCTAAATTCAAAAACCCTAATTTCAAATACATACCGCATCCGAAACAGCTCAGAGGCGATACGATCACCTAATTCATATCGAAAATGTAAACCCTAGATAAGAATTGGTAGATTTAGGCATACCTACGAATAGAAAAATCCGCAGAAGATTAGAGTTTCACAGGGAAGAAAGTGGTCGTCAAGAGTTACCAATTCGCCGGAGCTGATCCGGGAAGAGTCGAATTGAGCGGAGAAAGGCGGCTACAGACAGTCTAGGGTTTGGCTCTGAAAGCTCCGTTTGGTTTGAAGGAGGGAAGAGAGAGAGAGAGAGGTGTCAGAACTCAGAAGAGAATAGAGATAGAGAAGCCTAGAAGCCTAATCTCTTTTTTTTTTTTTTTTTTTTGAGAATAAATAAGAGAATGTATATACATATATATATATATATATATATATAGACGAGACCGTTTTCAATATGAGAGCTGAATGGCGCTATTCAACAGGACCGATTGCTACACGCATGTTTATCTGTTTTGCAACTACTTGACACACCGCCTAAATGATAAATACGTGTATATATATTTTAAAAATTAATTAAAAAAATTAAATTTTACTATTTTTTGTATTATAAAATATACTATTTATTTTAATTATTTTAAAAAAAGCCATTTACTAGTTTTAAAAAAACTATTTGTATAAATTCTTATTGAAATTTTTGAATTTAACAATTTAGTCCCTAAATCTTTTTTCTTGACAATCAACCCCTTGAACTTCTTATTTTTGACAATTTGTCCTTTTACTTAAATTCTTTAAAATTAAGACAATTTTTTGCACAATACTTACACATTATAGCTTAAAAGGGACAATGTTAATCATTTTTGTTTAATTGTAATATAAATTTCTTTTATAGTTAAGTGTTTAAATTTGAGCATAATTGAATTAAGGTTCAAATTTTTAAAAGAATTTGTATTGAACTTAAACAAAAAAAATGATCAACAATGCTCTTCTTGGACTATAATGTGTAAGTTATGTGTTAAAAAAACATTCAAATTTTTACAAATTTGAGCAAAAAAGACTGAATTGTCAAAAATTATAAATTCAAAGACTGATTATCAAAAAAAAAAATTTAATGACTAAATTATCAAATTTAAAAAGTTCAGGAATATATATATATACAAAAACGAGTTTCTCTTTTATAAAGTAGTTATGAGTTGAGACACTATAATGGAAATATCAATGTCGTAAAAATAAAGATGGTCTGTATTTATAAAAATATTGATCAATATAATGATGTCGATGTTGATAAAAAAAAAATTTGACAGGTATTTATATAAAAGCTTTTTGATGACAAGTTTTATTTTTTTATGGAAATTTTTTTTAAGACAAGTTAATATTATGTCTAATGCTTTATTATTGTAGTGGTTGTAGATAGTTATGGGCATAATTGTGAAGGGAAAAAATTAAATAATTTACGAACATCTGCTGACAGAGAACCATTTTTGTACCTAAGGTCATATTTAGGATATAATTTTAGAAATATTGACAAAATCAATTTCATTATTGGGCACTACACGTTTAGGATATTTTTTATTTTTCTCCCCTCAAAATGTATCCATATCCAATATTGAATAACGTTAATTAACAGTAAATATGAAATACCAATAGAGTAGTTTTTGTACCTAAAAAAAAATTATTCAAAATCTTGTGTTGCAGTCGTTTATCAAGCGTATTGTCCATTTTGACACCCAAAAAAAAAAAGGGCGAATTGTCCATTGCATTGTAGAGGTCATATATACAAGTAGAGAATAAAGGGTACATAAAAACAGCAAGCCAGAATGTGATGGCTCCAATGAGAAAATCTAAGGAACACCTTCATTCTTTACGTTTCTGTGTCGTAGTAAATACTAAATACAGATTTCATTTCAAGTCCCACTGCTAACACAAGAGAGCTATACATCGACCCGCGACACCATCAAAGGCAATTTCCCGCTTACCTACCTCGCTATCGCCTCGACCCCCGAGAGGAGTAAAAAGAAACAAAAAGAAAGAAAGAAAATAAAAGAAATCCAACAAACAACATCGGTGCAATCAGCCATCCACCGTAAAATTGATTCTTGCATTGAGATTTTCGCTAATCTAGTCATCTTATTGAAGTATGGTACTCGCCAAACCCTTGCTTTCCCTAGAAATCATCGTTTTGGTGGCTGCCATTTGCCCCAGAGAGCGAGCCCAACAAAGGGCTTGTGCCTACCTCACTCTTGCAAAGAGGGCATGTAGCATTGATTTTTAACCACTTATCCACGCATTCCTTGTGGAAGAAATGAGAACATGGCAACTCCCGCAGCTCATCGTTGTTCGCATACTTTGCCAAGCAGATGCAGCAAACCTACAGAACGTAACCAAAATATATGAAGCCGAATCAAGTCCCCAGGGAATGAACCGACACGGAGAAGAATAGACATAATATAAATAACTTTTCATGCATTATTTATATTGGCAATGTCCCTATACCTTAGTTAAGTTTTGAAACATGCTAAAGTCACTGTGTAAACTTACCGCATCTTCCCCAGAAATCACACGCTCTTTATCAGTTCCTGCAGCGATAACTCCCCCGTCAGAGACACCATCTCTATCATCTCCATTTCTATGTTTCTTCAACTTGAACTTGTATGTTGGCAAAGCATCAATTGATTCAGAAGTGGCTCCTCGGTTCTGTGTTAGATCCTCTCTAAACCCAAGGGCGGATATTATACAAGGAAGACAGCAGCATATTGTTGCACATAGAATGAAAGGCATGGCATATCCAATACAACTAAAGGTAAGAAATACTATACATAACCTGCAAAGAGAAAAAACTGCAATGAGCCCGGACGTCCACGACTTCAGAAATAGAAGTTCAGATGTATTGACTATTAAGAGCAATACCTATACAAATTAGGAGCCTCATGCGCAGACGAATGTCCTCCAAAGATCCAAACGTTGCCAACCACAAACCAAATCGCAAAGAAGCAATCCAATGCCATTTTAAAGTATTCCACAAGTGCCTTCAGTCTGAGGAGAAGAACGTGAATTAAATCAGAAAATTTACATAAACAGCAAATTTTGGTCAAAGTGTATTTAACAAAAATATATATTCTTCTGCAGATGCCATGGAAAGGAGGGAAAGTGGCATTGGATTTAGGACTCTGTCAAATCGGTTTACCAAAGAAGGGAAAGAGTACAAATGCTCCAACTCATTCGTGCCAAATACCAAGACCAGTAACACAGCATATGTTGTCTAAATAGTTCAGAGGTCCTAATCAGACCAGAGGTTGAGAAATTTTAATAAACTATTTAGACAAGAAGAACCTGCATTATGGTGAATATAAAAATATTGTAAAGAGCTCCGACAACTCAAAGACTGACACGCCAAAGTCAATTAGCTCTCCTTTCACCAACAATTTTCTATAAACGTGAATAGAACCGAAGGTGCAATTGCATATAACTACAAGTAAGCAATAATCAGAAAAATTACTCGGGTATAAAAAGAAAAGTAAGCAATGCAACACATTGTTGAAGCCTATTGTGCCAAAGACAAAAGAACGAACTCAAACCTTGCATTCATTATTTCTGTGCCTAGGCGGCTTCTAGGAGTCGAAGCACCAGTCCGACGATCTTCTCCTTCGGGTGCCCGACTAACTGAGAGAGAAAACGGCACTGCAGGAACGTTAATCTGAGAATTCTGACGAGGTTGAGCTGAATCTTGCTCGGAATGCTGGTTATGATGACGGTACCGCCAATAAAGAAGAGGGAGAGTGGCAACACATCCAGATGCATAGCCCACAACCCATGCAAATAACGGTGTTCGTGGATGCTCGTGCCTTGACAAAGACAAAACAACAATGGATGCAACAATTTGGCCAATCGTGAGAACTAGTTCAATAGATATCCATAACCCTGAATTCAATGGACTTCGGCGACGGCGAGTATCCGCTCTCCTTGCAAACGAGGAGTTCCTAGTGTTTGATCCATTCGAGGAGGAAACTGGAGGGAGAGACGTGGGCACTATGGCACCATTCGAAGATCTCTCTAGCTGTGATGTATTTAATCCGTTTGAAGGTCTACTATGAGTATGAGATGAGCTAGGTGAGAATCCATCACTACTCCCAGCTATGTCAATAACGTGCTCGCCACCGTTAATACTTTCTGGCCGCTCCATTAACAAAGGGAAAGTATCGATTTGACTTTCAAGGTGAAGCCCAGGTACAGCAATGTCCATCTAACTCCACCAACGCAATTGGGAATATAGAAAGCATTCATAGAACTCCAGAACAATAATAAAATCTTTCCCTCCCTTCTCTAAAATGCAGTCAACTACGATTCACTCTCGTCCAAAAGACCCGTTTGATGACATAAATTTCAACCGCCACAAGCCGTGGAGAACTTCAAACAAAAATCTGTTCTGCTTAGAAGCAAAAGAACCAGAATCAGCGTTCTAAAAGTATCAGGATCACTATAACAGGCAGACGAAATTATTCGGATTGATACAACAACACAAGCCTAAAACAACAAAACAGATTCAAGAACTTGAGGGCTAGCCCTTTGTTGAGAAATACAATTCAAATTTCAAAGCATCAATTTTTCATTCTTTTGACCTTCCAATAACAGATTCAAAATTATATATTTTGGCCTAAAAAGGGTCGACTTACGAGCTACGACATAAAAGTTCAGTTTTTCACCCCCAAATGTCAGTTTTCTCCTCTTTTCCCGGATTTTCCCAGCAACCAAACGGTGGATATATCATTTAATAGCATAAAAAAGATAACAAATTCCCCAATTCTAAGCAATAAGCTCAGCTTTATCATCGAAATTTTCCAAAAACCCTAAAATTCAAGAGTTGACTAAAATCCTTCAAGAATTATCCAATAACCACACACAAAAAAAAAAAAGAAGAAGAAGAAGAAGAAGAACATCATTATTCATTTTTTAAATAAATAAATAAACTCTCGCCCCAAAGATTCAGCTGCTCGTCAACTAAAATCCCTATCCAATTCACAAAAAAAAAAATCTTCCTATATAAACACACACACACACACACACACACACACATATATATATATATATATGCGTGCCTATTTAAAAAAAAAAAAAAAAAAAAAAAAAGTACCAGATAGGGTTAGAGAGGAGGCTTTGAAGAATCGGAACCGCCATTCAAATAAGAATCGGGATGGAGTTATCGGAACGACGCCGTTTCGAGACGAGATTGATTCTGGTTTTTGGGAACACTTTAGACCAAAGATTTTGGAGATTAAAGCAAGAGACCAAAGAAGAAGAAGAAGAAGAGACAAAAGATGACGTCAGCTATCTTTGATATTTCTAATTTAATTTTTTTAATTTAAAAAAAAAACATAAATTATTTATTCATCGGGCTTATGTCGTATCTCCGGTTGCTTGACCGCGTGGCCTGAGAATATAGAGAGAAGATAAAGAATAAAGAAGATTAAAAAAAAGAGAGAATTTCTTTTTGCTCTTTTCTAGTCGGCAAAAGGTTCCATTCGAGACAAAATGTCTATTTTGCCCTCCTCCATTCCTCTTTAAAGTTCTCGAAGAAACGAAAATGTTTCAGGGTTTGTCGTCATTGGATAGTAAATTGACAGAAAGTTGTTTAACCGCGTCCAAACAAACGGTATTGTTACGAGGAATGCTCTCTCACTGGCTTTTTTTTTTTTTTTTTTTTTTTAATCACAAGACACTTGCCTTTCTTACGTATGTACGAGAGTTTTACGGGATTTGAATTTGAATGGATAAAAAAATAATAAGGAAGGCGTCATCTTATTTTATCAATCTATCTACTTTTATGAGTGTATTAGTTTTTCTTTTTGTTTTAATTATAAAAATTTCCCCACTCTACAACATTTTTGTCTCTTTTTATAATATATTTAAGAAACGTCTTAAATTTAACAAAATTCATTGTTCCTTTAAATCTTAAGTTGTTTTTAAATTGTACATTTAAATGTAGAATTTTGTATGTTCAAATAAAATATGTTGGAATAACTTTTGTAAAATATAACATTTAAATAGGATGAAGATAGAAAAATTAATATGATACGGAATTTTTGTAAAATATAATATTTAAATAGTATAAAGATAGAAAAATGGGTGTGATACGGATTTTGAAAAAGTGAAATTTTTGTCTGAATTTGGATTTGGATTTGAGTCGAATTAAATTGAATTGTCATGAAATAGTGAAAATATTTCAATGCACTTAAATATTTTACCACCAAACAAAACACATTATATCAGAGTTAAATAATAGCTATGGGAGATTGTGATCCAAATGAATCATCATTTGAATTTGAATTGAGAATCTAAAATAAATAAGTGTTTGAGATAAAAAAAAATAATATATATATATAATGTGAGGGAATTTTAAAAAGGATAATGCTAGTCATTTTGTTAATTGACTTCTAATTATAATCTTAACTTTTGAGTACCAACTCACGTGTAGTGGCAAGATATCATCTTTTAATTGGTAGCTGCAATCAATTGATATGATAATACCTTAAACACTTACCAATAAAAAAATAACGATTCACATGACACATAACTTTGATTCACCAAATGCACACTAATTTTCAAAACATAACATTCTAATAAACAATAACAGTAAAACTCTTTTTATTAGTTTGAAATACCAAAACTACACGTGTCAAGCATTAAGCTCCCGTTTGGCGCATCGTCTTAGTATGAAACATATAAGAATCTAAAATGAATAAATGTTCGGAAAAAGGAAAAATGAGTGGTGTAAATTTCAAAAAAGTGAAAAAAAAAAATTTTGAATTTGAAATGGTGTGTTGCGATACTAAATATATAATTACTATTTTACCCACATATTATAGTGCATATTTAAGTTCTTGGACTGACATTTTTACTAAATGCTTAAATTGCCTTTAAAAAACGTATTAAGGTTTGTTTGGAGCTTTAACTCAAATCCAAATTTTTCAACTCAGTTTTTGTTTTTTTCCCAAAAAGTTTTTATCTTTTTCCAAAAAGTTTTTTGTCTTTTCTAAAAATTCAAAAAAAAATTACTATTGAAACTTAAAAATTTCAACTCAAACTCATTCACTGAACAAAAAGAAACCTTTTAAGGTTTAAGGCTTTTTTTTTTTCTTAGTATTAGATTTTTCTTAACAATTACATTAATTTGAGATACCCCGATTTATGTATCACAAATTAATTATTGATCGGAGGAAGAGATGATACGTTGTAAAGATTAAAGAACAAAGTGTGATAAAAGTCGTAGTTGAAGGAATTTTAAAATTAATCCTTTTCCATTTGGAGAGGTTGTCTGGTCATACAGGTATAGTTCAACAAAAAAAAGTGTAAGATGATTATTTGGTTCTTTAATACCAAATGAATACGGAATTTCCCCTAGAAGGATTTTTGGAAAATTTTATTATTTTTGCAAGGAAATATATATATATATATATATATATTATTAGTTATGTTTGCTTAAATTCTAATGTGGGAGCACATCAGTACAAAAATCATTGACCAAAACTCAGCATTGGACGGTTTCGAGTTTCAAATCTTGATGTTACAGCCAGTGAAAGTGAAGAAGAAGAAGACAAAGAAGAAGGGAAAAAAAAATTGAAAAACGCAAGCGAAAGTGAAGAAGAGAGACTAACCCCATAACTCGACGTGGAATCATACACCGCCTTGTTTGTTTGAAACAGACCTCTGTTATTCGTCTGTATACTTGTAGAGGAATAGATGAAAGAATGGGAACCGACTTAAATGAAGGTTACAAAACAACAAAGTAAAAATAAATAAATAAAGGATATAATTGGAAATAAAAGTCACAATACAGTTGTCTGCTTCATCACATTTTTATATATGTAGAGAAATGTAACGGTGTCATTTGAGAAATTATTTCAATCATTTAGAGGCATATAATCCAACACTTTCTAGGAAAAGCAAGGTCCCCAATTACATGAGCAAAAGTTTCCATATCATATTTGCTTCTAGGACATAATTGTTGTTTTTTGTTGTAATTATCTCGTTTTACAATAATAATTGGATATCACGCATTTTATACGTACATAATAGACAAACAATATAAAACAAAAGCAAAAGCAAAAAAATAAAAACACGTACAATCAACTGAAAGGGAAAAAATCCAGATATGATATTCTATTTTACAGTCTCAGTAATTGGCTTCTCAATAGTGTTTTGACAACTCGTCAATTTGTTCAAGAATTTTTACTATTTAACTTTATTTTATGTGGTTAAATTTTTAAATTCATATGATATATTATAATACTATTTGGGAGGACAATCAATAAGACAGAAAACCGTCGTTTGGTATGGGAGAACAATTCACAATTTTGAGGGTCAAGGAATCCACAGGTTGTCCCAAATGCTCAACCTCCCGGGATTGATTTGCCACTTACCACCCTTTTTAAATGATCTCTGTACTCCAGTAAATGTTGCATTAACACCACATAAAAGTAGCAATTTCCTTTTGCATACCAGCTTTGAGGAACGTAGTATAGGGGGTGATATTTGCCTTCAATGTTGGTTTTATAATGGAACTTAAAAATATTCTAAAACCACAATAAATCGGCTTGTATAATAGACAAAACAATCATTCAATATAGTTAAACGTTCGTACCAATTTGGCGATCATAGTTTACTATATCCTGCCTTCTTGTTCAACACAAATGTTCTAACTAATTCGACGAATTTCTAGATCTTTTAGTCTTCATTGTTCACCTTTTCAATAATTGATTAGCATGTGGGTATCATAAATCATCAAGATGTCGTTCTCCTGCATATATTTTAACGGTGACGGATAAGAAAATATTTATATATTTATTATCTAGTGGGAAACCATGTGTCAGCTTTTTACTGCGTCATGTAATCTTCTTTTACCATGCAGTCCATGATTTAAATAGCCAAGATAATTTATTTAAACTATAGCTGATAAATAGTATTTTATAATTCAAAGTAAATATTTTTTCATGTCAAATATAATTATTTATTTTAACGAATATTTTCACATGTCAAACATAACTGCACATTATTTATCTTACTAAAATAAATATTATTGTGCAATTAATTTCCATATGGTCACATAAAGTAAATGTGGCATAAATATATCAATGTTACATGAATCATGCCATCTAATGTCTTACACACTATCAGTGGGTTACGAACATGAAAAATTTGTTGGGCGTTTTTCATACAAAACGATAACTTAAGTTGATATATCCATCTAAAATTATTGTGGTGCTAACAAGGGTACCCAATGTACCCACATAATCAAAACTTCAATAATTAAGATGAGGTGAGTTCAGGGATCAGATTATATGAATTAGACCTCAATTTATAAATTTCATATAAAAAAAATCATAATCTATTATCAATCTGTTAAATTCACAATCCAATAAATTAACAATAGATTTTACATATTGGATTCGCGGTTTTAAAAGAAAGAAATATCATTATACAATCAAATGTAAGTCTTTTATGATAAACTACTAGTGGATTCAGACTATATACCTTATAGACTCTATACCTTATGCGAGAATCATGTGTAAAGTTAATGTCATATCTATAGCCACACTCATATAAGATTTTAATCCTTACTTTTTTCATTTTATATTTCAAATGCATTTATACTATCATTTCAAAAGACAAATGTATCATAAACAGTGCTTTCATCCTCACTCATAAACTATCACGTGATAATCCAGTCACTTGCTATATGATAGTCTAATCACCTATCATGTGTTTTTGTTTCCTATATTATTCGTCTATTCCAAATGCACGGAGTACATGCTCATAAATTAGTTTATTTAAGAAATGTAAAGTTAGAAAAGAAACACAAAATTAAAGAAATAAGTACTTCTTTGAAAGTAAAAATAAATTACATGAGTAGAAAATGCTTTCTATTATTATTGTTGTTGTTATTTTGAACTTGAAAATGCTTTGTATTTGTTCATGAATAAAATGAAAATTTACAGGAATTCCTCTAAATAAGCCCCTAAAAAAAAAAAACTAAATAAGTGAATTAGGTGGTAAAGTTCCCCACTTTTGAGTAGAAAATGCTTTGTATTATTATTATTGTTATTTTGAACTTGAAAATGCTTTGTATTTTTTCATGAATTAAAGGAAACTTTAAAGGAATGCCTCTAAATAAGTGAATTAGGTGGTAAATTTCCCCTTTTTTTTTTAAGGGAAAGAAAAGAAAAGAAAATATTTGCTGATCCTACGGCCTTGATTTCATTAATTTTATCGTTGCATCAGATCCATCCAGTTATTATTTTAATTTTCCTTAAAAAAGCATTTTTTTTCTAATAAATATTATAACCCCGGGATTCTTTTCAAAAAAAAAAAAACACTATCATATTGATCTAATGTGAGTGTGTCCTAAGAAGCACCCTGCATTTTCCGAGAAAATGCCAAAATTTTCTCATCCACCGAGGAAAGCAACCCAAAAAAGAAAAAAAGGTGCTTAAAAAACCCAAACCTGCCCCTTTTGTATCACATTCTCTTCATGAACATCGCAAAAGATTAATTTTAATTTTTTTTTAATTTAATCAATATAGTATTACCAACGTTTGAAGTTTTCTCAATCCTCTGATTCTCTTTACAAAACCGAACTCCTTTTTCGATCTCCATCTTTCCCCCAAAACTTGCTCGTTTTCAGCTCCAATATCCTCTCTCCCTCTCTCTCTCTACACACACACACACACGCATACATATATATATATATAGATATTTATCTGTCTCTGCTTCGTTTTCTTTCGAAGTGTGTGTTTATTTTTGAAAATCTACGAGTTTCAGGTGTGGATTTTCGGATCAAAATCTGGAATTTTCGTCGTTTGGAGATTCAAATTCCGACAAAGTTGAATTAGGAACGGAGCTTGATTTTCCTCGTACGTCCTCGAATGTTGGCGAAACCGACAGCTTTTTTGAAGAGATGATGATTTTCATCAATGTCCGATGCAATTTCCGAGCTTGCGGTTGTTTCTCAACTTCCCATCCCGTGGATCTCTTGCCTTGACCGACCTTGATCCGTACATCAACCCAGATCCATGTCCGAGATCTAGGTTAGGGTTTTCCTGTTCTATGATTACCCCATTGATCCCCATGGGATTGATCTAGGCCTCTCTTTGTGTTTGATCGGTATTCATCATCATCGTCGCCGTCGCCATGTTCAAGCAATTGCTCAGTAAACTTCCTCGGAAGTCGTCAAAGTCCGACTCGGCCGGGAAGTCTGAGTCGCCTCGCTCGAGCACTCCGCGGTCGCAGTCGAACTCTAGGGCTGGCTCATCGGGTTCTAGCGTCGAGAATTCGAAATCCAATGGTACGAATTCGGCCTCGAGCCGATCGAATTCGGCGAAGCGCATGTCGTCGGCGGTGTTCCCGGCGAGCATGGTGGCTGGAATCGAGCCGTTAGTGCCGTTCAAGGACGTGCCGAACGCGGAGAAGATGAACCTCTTTGTCAGCAAGGTGAGCCTTTGTTGTGTGACATTCGATTTCACTGATCCGAATAAGAATCCTGTAGAGAAAGATGTTAAGCGACAGACATTGCTTGAACTTGTGGACTTTGTAGCTTCTAGGTCGATGAAATTTAGCGAGCCCGCGATTTTAGCAATGTGTAGAATGTGTGCTGTTAATCTTTTTAGAGATTTTCTGCCGAATTATCAGTCTAGCTCGATTGGTGGGGGAGAAAACGATGATGATGAGCCAATGTTTGATCCTGCTTGGCCACATTTGCAGCTTGTGTATGAATTACTGCTTAAGTTTGTTACTTCTTCGTGTCTAGATGCTAAGATAGCGAAAAAGTACATAGACCATTCGTTCATTTTGAGGTTGTTAGATTTGCTCGATTCCGAGGATCCTAGAGAAAGAGACTGTTTGAAGACTATCCTTCATAGGGCTTACGGGAAGTTCATGGTTCACAGGCCATTTATAAGGAAGTCTATAAACAATGTATTCTTTCAGTTTGTGTATGAGACCGAAAGACATAATGGGATTGCGGAGTTGTTGGAGATATATGGGAGTATAATTAGTGGGTTTGCGTTACCTCTGAAGGAAGAGCACAAGATTTTCCTTTGGCGGGTTTTGGTTCCTCTGCATAGGCCCAAGTCTTTGGGGGTTTACTTTCAGCAACTGTCGTACTGTATTACACAGTTCATAGATAAGGAGCCGAAGCTGGCAAGCGTTGTGATAAATGGTTTGTTGAGGCACTGGCCAGTGACAAATAGTCAGAAAGAGGTGATGCTCCTGGGTGAGTTGGAAGAGATTTTGGAAGCAATTAACATGGTGGAATTCCAAAAGATCATGGTTCCTTTGTTCTGGCGGATCGGATGCTGCATTAATAGTTTCCACTTTCAGGTATTTTCCCCACATCTCCCCTTTGGGTTTAAAAGTTGTTGTAAACGTTTCTTCACTTGGACAGTTCTATGTTGTTTCTCCATTCAGCAGAAAAAGATTTGTCTAGTTTAAACTTTAGTAAGCAATGTTGCAAAATACGTTTCTGCTTGTTACCTAAAGTAGCAAACCGTTATGGAAGTAGATTTAGCGTGCTCTCAACCAGGAAGCGGAACCTATTTTGTTTATTAAAGACTATGATGGCAAAGTTGGCAATTTTACATTGCTCCATCCGGTTTGGTGAAATCTGTTAATTCCATGCTACTCTTTGCTAGGCTTCTTTGGATACTTTACATATTGGCACTATTTTTTTCTCAGCCAAAAATTAAAAAAAAAATGTCGAGGAGGATGAATTTGTGCTCACTCTTGTAATAATGTTTGTATCAAATAGATAATTTGGACATTTATTTGTTCAGGTGGCTGAAAGGGCTCTGTTCTTTTGGAACAATGACCATATTGTCAACTTAATTGCACACAACCGTCACGAGTTATTGCCCATCATTTTACCCACCCTAGAGAGGAATGCCCAGAACCACTGGAACCCAGCAGTGCTCAACTTAACTCTGAACATTAGAAAGATATTTATCGAGATGGACGACGAGCTTTTCGCTTCCTGCCATGCTCAGTTTAAGGTGGAAGAAGCAAAGCTAAAGTTGGTGTCCGAGAAGCGGAAGGAAGCGTGGGAACAACTAGAGAATGCAGCTAGTCGTCAGCCAATTGCTGGAAATGCCGTTCTGGTGACTCCTTAAGCAACTTCAATTCCGTGTTAAGAAATGTAACTTTCGAACTAATGAAGTCCCAAGGTTTCTTCTTCTTCTTCGGTTCCCTCCTCTTGGTGGGGCGGTGGTGGAAGAACTGGGAAAGAGATGTACTGAAAAATGGCTGTTGTTAAGGTGGCATTTGTTTTTTTTATTGATTGTCCTATAACAGCCTGTTGTTGTAACTTTTTTTTTTTTTTTTTTTTTTGACCTTGTAAGCTTCATTGCTGCAGAAAGGGTTATGCCAAGGTCTGTGGAATGAATTAACAATCTTTTGTGTCAGCTAATTGTTGATTGCCGTTTGCCCATTTTTCTTTCTTATTACAATCTTCTTGTATATATTCTCCTATTTTTGAACAAATTGCAGTCAGTCTTTAGAGTACGTTTCTCTTGGATTTTTTTATTTATTTATTTTATAAGTATTTCTCTTGATTTTGAGCTTTCACAAATTGGAACATGTAGTTTTTGGATATGTTTTGATTGGAACGAATTGGGGAGCACAAATTGGATTGGTTTTTCGAAAGTCATGGTATTAATTGGCATGTTTCGATTGGAATAATCCCGGGCATGAAGGGTATTATTTAGTTCCAACTATGTTTAAATTTCTTTGTTAATATGTCTAATTCATGATTGAAATTATGCATTTAAAGGCTCAGCGTTGCGGCCCACTTTAATGTAAATGGAAATATGGATGACCTGGTCATTCGATATTTCTAATTAAAATGTTTTTCAGTGAAAAACTATTTGCAACTATTAGTTTACTTACATAACTTTATAACGAAATCAACTATTTGTTACAATAACAAATATAATAAGTTACAAGAGTAGAGAATATGCCTATACATACACACACACACACAAGACATGAACGGTAAACTATTTTCAATATATATATTTTTCATTATGTTAGAATTCTGGATACAAGATGATCTTTAAAAAGCTACATAAATTAATCATATTATGTGGCAAACTCAGAATTGGGAACATAAATCTTGGTTGGGTTGAGGGCCACCACGATTCCCGAGGTAGGAATGGGAGTTTTGCAGGAATTATTCTGCCACAAGACATGTGCTTTACCGTCTTAAATGTGTCAATTCTCTGAAAGAATTAGGTTACAAGGTGAAGAAGAAGAAGAAGAAGAAGAAGCAGCAGATCTGGATCCTCCTCTGGAAGCACCAGAAGCCGTTACAACGGGTCCAGTTAGACAAAAAAAAAAAGTTAAAATTTTCCCAATATTGGAAATCTGGTTAACCTTTTGTGTTCCTGATGCCAAAGAGTCGCTCCAAATCAGTTGTCTTATAGAATTGGCTGCTTTGATCTTTGGAATACTGATCCGACGGGTTTCGTTGAGGTGAAATTCGCCACGCACTTGAACTGCACGATAAGTGGAAAACATATCACTGCATTCTGCAAAGTTTTGTAATTTAAGTCGACTTGGTTTTAACATGTAGTTACCTTCTGTTGTCTATATTTTTCTCGAATCGCCTTAAGGGGGCAGGCAATGGTGTTTAGTAGCAGATCTTCGAGAGCAAGAACTGTATTTCTCAGCTCCGACGCCTTGTATCTGGTATAGTGCTCTAAAGTAGAGTTCTTCAAGCGTGAATGAAATGTTTCAGATACTTTTTCACGAAAGGAATAGGATTAAAGAATGAAGCGACTAAGATGATGGAAAGCATGAGGGGGACAGAATTGCATACCCACGGGTGGTCTGACTGACTGAGTGTCCATCTGGCGAGAAACACGGCCGAGGCAGCTATGAGTGAAGGTAAGAACTTTAAGAAGCTGTAATCAACAAGGGTCAACTCTGCTAAATAATTTGCTAAAAACTCCAGTTCGAGACACGGAACCTGCATAACGCAGAGTAATTGACGAGGAAGTTACTACTTTTACATTGAAGCGATGATTTAGAAGTTAAAGTGACTAAAGCGAAGACCATCTAGAATACCTCGTACGAAGATTGAGCTGCTTGAATGAATCTCCTGAAAACCAAAATTAGTTTAGTCATTCCACTCTGGATACCATATCGAAACAGAACTATTAAAATACGAGACTCAAAATCCGTTACCTTAGAAATGTTTTTGTTGTCGGCACAGACAAATGAAAGTGCAAGAAGTTCAAAACTTCACTCTCCATTTTCAGCACCTGCAAATCATAACTATGTAACTGACAAAAGATCGGGCACTCTTAAGTATGATCTCAATACACTGCTGATATAGAAATACGCAATATTACTCAAATAAGGCATACACCTAATCACGTAAAGCTTGTCTCGGGATTAAGTCAAAGAGATCAGAAAGTAATAACAAAAGTCTCATGCAAAATGGCGGACTTTTTAAAGTTCATCATTATCTGCCTTAATAAACTGAAACAGACCAAAAACCGACAAGAGCGAACCAAGAAATGATGACATTGACATGACTTGTTAGAAATTAGACAAGAACATACCTCTCCTCGTGTGTAGGTATTGTCTGTGATGAAGCAAAATTCTTCAGCTCGTGGTGCACAAATTTCTTCATACTTTCTACAAGTCATAATGCAAAAAGCAACGTGAGTTTCTGTTGTCAACGCTAGCAGCATAAAATCTACTAGGTAATGTCATACACTATTACCGAGCTCAGATGACTAGATCAATGAAAATCTCTCTGTTTATATAAGCAGTCAAACAAAAATTACATCTTTCCAATTAGACAACAATCTACTACAGAACTTACGAGGCAATTAGCATGCAAGTAACACCAAGCAGTTGCAGTCTTTGTTTTTCGATATGTTTGTGGGAGAGAAAGCGATCAATCAGATTCACTGTGAGGTAAAGCGTATCTGGAACCAGCTTATACTCTTGAGAAACCTGAAAGATGAGCTATGTTATCACAGGAAATACGGTAGTCTATCAGTCAAGAAAATGCAGCCTGCAGTGCAACATTCATGGCTTCAAGCTACATGACAAAGAAGAGGTGGGAATAAATAAGAGGACATTTCTTGTCCTTTGATTTGAGAGAAAAAAGTAAATTAGCGATATAATTTCTTTTGACGTGACTCAAAATCTGCCCATTTAACCTAATGGAAAACTAATCACAATGTTTTTGTAATCTCAATAATTACCTATCGATGGACCATAAAACGTTAACAAAAAAGAATGGATGCCTGTGACAATTCCTTTTTAGTAACAGAATCTTAACTTTGTTAAAATGATAAATTTGCTTCCACTTTGCAACAGAAAAATGATATCGTGTCTTCAGCACAAGAATGCTATATTACATGTAAAAGAGATACTGACCTCAACAAGCCAATCGATCAAAATCGCACGCATATTTGGACTGATATCGCTCTGCAACTCTTCCATATAATCAATAGATGGTCTTCGCTCTAGCTGAGGTGGAAAAGTTTTTTGCTTAAGTTTGCTCAAAAATGTTGCTTAAAGGTAGTAAAGAGTATTAACAGTTTAATCTTTATAAACCACCAGCTCACTTATTTTCTTTTTCGTTAACTTGGAAAACTTGTTTTAACAAGGGCATAAGTTGAAGTTCAGTAAAAAAAAAAAAAAAAATTGTTCGAGAATTCGATAAAAAAATAACAATAACGTCAAATTAATTAATCATAAACAAATTCAACATGTGCCGAATAGTGATAGCCATGGGACAAACCTCTGCAATGCGTATATTATCATATATATCAGGGGCATACAAGCTGCAAGCTTGAGGATCCTTCAAGTTTGAGTCAATGTCCACAACGTCCTCGTCTTTTGATACTACTGATTTCTCGCATATCATATCTTCTGCATAATCCAAGCAAAGCTGTTAAGGAACAGTTAATTCCTAAAGCTAAACCAACAGAAAGCCTTTGCTACCATGCTAACTATCATTTATTCCACAATCTAAGTTGATTTGAACGAGCCTAACACCTGTTATGCAAGCTAACACAACTACAGAAGCAGAAGAATGACCTTCATTTTTGTTGCTTCGAAGGCAAACATGTTTTTTAAAGGCCTGCACCGGAAGCATCTTATCTACAGCACCATGTTGCCTAGAGCGCGATGCTTGCACATGTTCCTTCAAATTTACAGGCATATCTGCCACCTTTATTTTGGACAGTTCCTCTGCTAACTTTGTTTTTGCATCCTCTTGAACAGGTAGAACGTTAACAGAGACATCGGCACCCACCTTTGCATTCTTTTTTGAAAGATCGTTTCTTGTATTCTGTCAACGAGTAATTGCCATCAGGATCCAAGTTCAGATTGATCAACTCCAATCTCAGCAGATATAAGCATTCACGATAAAGTGTAATTGTTACATTCTAGAAAAGCCAGGTTTCAATGACACTTTTCACAATTCAAATTTTGCAAAATTGGCTACAACTAAAAAATGAATTCGTGGGTTTACCTGAACTTTTGTTGTACCGATGATGTTGACATTAGAATTTTCACAGGAGCTGTTGGTAACATCCTTAAGTACTGCCCGTCTCTTATGCTCAAAGCTAGCAGTGACAACTGTAGAACCGGTATTCTCATCCAACGCCTCTCTTTTGGACTTCACTCGAAGGACACGCTTCTGATCTTGCAAAGGTTTTGAGGAGGGGGGCACCGCACTAGATGTGCCCAAGGCTTTAGCCCGCGCTCGCGTAACCCGGACCGGAGGCGCTCCAAAGCTGACAGCATTTGTATTTTCTTTGTTCATACTTGCATGCCCCACAGGAGAGCAATGCGTGATTGACTTCAAATCGAAACCTTTTTCATTGGACCTGCACTTCTCAATGTCAAATACTTGCGACCGGGATTTGTAGCAAATAAGCTGGCAAAAAAGGTTATTTAACAAAACTTTATTTCCCTTTAGAAATGTCTCGAGGGACAAAAAGATTTGAGCCCCCTTTAATTTACCTTGTGTTCAAAGTGTTCTGATCTGTCATAGAATGACTAGAAAAACATGAAGAAGGAAACAAACTCGCACATTTTTATCTAAGCAGTTTACTATTCGACCCCGGAAAAAAAAAATGGATTAAAAAATAAATTAAATCTTCTTAGTTTGAAGAAAGAAAATTTCCCCTAAATTTCACCCCCTTTTTTTCACCCTAAGTTTGCTAGCTGAGAAAACGAAGTTATCGAGAGTAAATGTGTTAAACGCCTGTAGCTCTCTTACTTTTCTTTGAGAGAGAGAGAGAGAGAGAGAGAGAGGGAAAAAAAAATCGAATCAGCCACGGGAACAAAGAAGCCCAGCTAACAAACCAAGAAAATGAAAAACAATCACCGAATAGTTGTCTACTTCTGGTTCATATATTTTCTCGGTAACCAAACAGAAAATAATCATCCAACTGGAATCAAAGTAATTTATGCATATATATAGATATATGTGTGTATATACGAGAAAAAAGATGGATTTTGGAGAAGAATCAGTACATTACAGGAAACCAAAAACCCTAACCCCTAAAAGTTCATCTATTTACCTCACCTAACACCTTAAACCATACATAAACCCAGAAGAAACCAACTTTCTCAAAACTCAGCCCCCCAAAAATTTTCAGACAAAAAACGTACTCGGATATACGCAAAACCAATCCCAGGCACCTGAAAACGCACTGAACTCAAACACGAGCATTTTTTTTGTTAAGCAAACAAAAAAATTTAACAAAATTGGTGGAACAAATATCTTTTAAAACGGAGAGAAAGAGAGAGAGAAGCTAAAAAAAAGCTTAAAAAAAAACATGAAGAATCAGCAATGCAGATCTACGTAGCGAAACGTCAAGAACGTCGAAGCTTTGCTTCCACGAGAAGCCGCCGATCTAGAACCGGCATTGCACCAAAACGACGACGTTCAAACACTCACAATGCAAAGCAAAATACAAGGAGAAACCAAAATATTAAAAATAAAAAAAATAAAGAAGAAGAAGGTCGGTTTTTTGCGGGAAGAGCTGAGCTTACTCTGTTTCAGGAGCTCCGAAACCTTCAAATGGCGGACCAGAAAGAGAGACAGAGACAGAGCTCGGAAGAGACAGAGCAAACGAAAAAAGAACGGGGGAAAGAGAGAGAGAGACAGACAGACAGACAGAGCAAACGAAAAAAGAAAGGCGGAAAGAGAGAGAGAGAGAAAGTGTTTTGGTTTATTCTGAGCAGAAGAGGGAGAGAAGAGAAAACGATGGAAGGAAAAAGGTGAGTGAATGAGTGAGTGAACAAGTGTATGCGTGTAAGAAGGCGTTGAGATGTTATATGAGAGAGAATAGAGAGAGACATACACAGAGAGAGAGAGAGAGAGAGAGAGAGAGAGCGTTTGGTTTGGCGAGAGCGGGACGGGACACAGTTTGAACTTCGCAAAAAAGATGGTCCAGTTAGGGGCATTTTCGTCATTTCAATTTACCTGTTTTGTTTTCCATTCTTCTTTTTTTTTTTTCTTTTTAATATTTATTTTAAAGGGTCCGGTGATCAAGTTTAACTCAAACTCAACTGTATTTTTTTATCTCAATTTTTATCTTTTTCTGAAAATTTTTTTATCTTTTTTTAAAAAAATTTTTTGTCTTTTTCTGAAAAAGTCAACAAAATTTACTATTTAAACTTAAAAAACTTAACTCAAACCCAAACATTAAACGGATCCTAACTTTACTATTGAAACTGTATTTTGGCTCGCTCTTTCTATAGATATATTATTTTAATTAGATCAACTTTTTAATAAATTTATACATAAACAGTTTTACCATTGAAACTATATTTTTGCTCTCTCTCTCTAGAATGTTATTTTAATTAGATCAATTTTTTAATAATTTTATCCATGAACAGTTCCGCGTGTTATAATATAAATTTTTAACATAATTTATTCACATATTATACTATTACAAAATTAATCTAATAATTTTAAGAACAATATGTATCAATATAATAAAAGTACAGTATCTATCATCTGATACGATCTATGTAAGTGTTTTTTTTTTTTTTTTTTTTTTTTTTTTTTTTTCCTGATCTTTTTGCTGATTCCAGGTTCCACTCCACACTCCCCAAAGTCAATACTTCTTTTTTTCTTGTCCAATTGTCGCTGGTTGTGTCAAGGTTTGACCTGACCTCCTCCGGTTAGGAGCGTCCGGTTACGCACTGTAGTTACCCAAAAGGTTGAATGTGGGCCGTCCGATGACAATGATTAATCATTTTGAATGGTTTGATGGTTGTTGAGCGCATTGAATCATCATAAAAATGGTATTTAATTTGTTGGGTGGGTTTTGTCTTTGTGCTCTTATGGTTTGATTTATTTTTTTAAAAAAAGGAGTTCTTTGGTTTGATTTTGATAGAACCTAAACGAATGCTTGGATTTTCCTTTGAATTTTCTTTCAAAATGACAAAATAATGCAGTTTTTTGAATCGAGATAATGTAAGATCCATGGACCACCAATCCATCACATTGCAATAGGTTCGTCCTAGACAAAAAAAAAAATTTGTTTTTTCAATGTTTTTCCCTCTCATTTTTTCAATTCTTGACTAATTATTTTCTTTTTTTTATTTTTTGTGACTTGACTTTACAAATTTACTTTGCCTCTAATCTAAGGCTACAATCCATGTAGTGTACAGCCCATGCACAGTTAAATGTGTAGTATATATATATTTTTAAATATAAGCTTTAAACCTTTATTTCTTTTACTTTTTTAGAGGGTGTCATTGTATTTCATTCCCTAGGAAAATAGAATTAAAAATATATTGACTAATTTGACTTATTTCTATAAGTATCATCACCTAATTTGCTTAGTTTTAGCAGTGTCTTGTCTGTTTGTTTATTTCAAATGAGAAAAATTTGTGCTTCTTTCATTTTCTCGAGGTCTTGGTCTTTTTTCTTTTTTTTTTTTTTTTTTTAGTTTGCCCAATTTCTTATTAAACAAATTTGTGTATAAATATCGGACTAATTCATTCTTGGTTGTAAATTTAATCTAAACTTAAATTCAAATTCCTATCCTCGATATTGAGGTTTATAGTTTGAATATCTCAACAACCAGTTTTTAAAAAACAATTTTAAAAAAAAAAACTTGTGGCCTTAGTACATTATGTATTTTCGTAGCTAAAGATAAAGGGGAAAAAAAAAAGGTCAAAATAAAGTGTATGGGCTGTCAAAAGAAAAAGTAATCATCGAGTAGTTTTAAGATGGAAGGTAAATTTTGACTAATGTATAATTTCTGGTAAATACAATGCAAAAGTCAAATAAGGACAGTAACTATTCGAATGGCTAATGTCAATGATAGGTAATGACAGTGGGGTAATTTTTTTATTTTTTTTTAACGGTAAACTGCTCACGTGGCATGATCGGTAGATACGCCTTAGATCCAGAGCACACCTTCTCTTTAATTCAAATGGAAATTCATCCTTTTTTAATTTTAGGAAATTTATCATTATTATTGTTCCTCAATTCCTCAATAATTACTTTCATGTGTATCTATTGTAGTCTGTCTATAGGCTTTTATGATGATTCCATATGAGGCACTAATTTGTTTTATTTTTATATTCAGGGGATAATTGAAAATTGATATCATCCAGGGAAACAAATTATGTGTTTTTTTTTAAGTCAAAAAACAAATTATGTGTTAGATTACAAGATGTTAAAAAGATTGGAGAAAAATTACTGCCAAATTCCTCCTAGAATTTAGTATTTTCCTATAATTACTCCCCACTTCTTCTTACTTTTATAAGAAAAGATAATATCTTTTATATCATTTCAATTTTCTATCGTATCATCCTCTGTATGACAATGTCATGCTTAATAAGGTAGAAAAGAGAAACGAAGAAAACGAGAGAACAAATGATTGGATGAAAAATGGTATAATAACTTGTTTGGTAAGAAAGTAAAGACGAGATTAAGAAAATATGATAAATAAAAAATGTAGTTTCTAATATAATTTGGTGGAAAACATAAAATCATACAATGATGACTAAAATCATCATTTAATCATTGGTTTTAATGCAAAATAAATACAAGTAAATTAATGAAATAATAATTGTACTGATCTATCATTTTCTTTATTTCATGTCTATTAAAAAATCTATAAAAAAAAAAAAAAAAAAACTAATATCCTTCCTATTATTCCAAAATTTTATCTCTTATAAGTTTTATCTCCACCATTTTATTTATTTTTCTTTCATTCTCATTCAACGAAATTTTAGAATTTGAATCTCCCACCAAAAGTATTAAAAAAAATAGGAATAAATAAATAAGTAACTCCCACCTAACTTGGTATTTGGCAAACCATATTTAGTTAATAAATTGACAGCACAATAGTTTTTCCTTGAATTAGTCATCTTTTGCAACCACCCCTTGCATACTTATTTTTCAACCCAAAAAAAAAAAAACAAAAATAAAAACACACATAAATAAAATTGATTATTTTCATCCATGCCTCATGTATTTTAGAGTCTTTTTCATGTTGTCCACTAAATTATAAAAACTCACACTTTGCTCCATGACTTTTAAATTAACTCCCACTTAATCCCTTCTATTATAATTTCATTACAAACATACGGAATAAAATGAGTTAAGTGATTTTTTTAATATTGTTTTTAACATAAATTCTAATATACTGGGTTTAATAAGATTAGTTCCCATTTTTTTGTTTGTTTTTTAACAAAAAATTTAGTAAAAAGGATTAAGTGGGACAATTTAAAAGTTTAAGAGGTAAAATGAGAATTTTTAAAGTTTGAGAGAGAAAATGGAAATGACCGTATAGTTCACGGATTCAACTCATGTGTCCCCTTATTCATGTCTCATTCATATCCCTTTAGTAATATAATGACATATCAATTAAAAATATATATTTAATTGTAATATCATATCAAATCAATTAAAAAATTATATTAGTTATAGACATTTTATATTATAATTATAAAGATATAAATATGAACACAAATAAGACAGACATATAAACTACCACCATAGTTCACAGGTATGCTTGGGAATGATCCTCAAAAAACAAACAAACAAAGAAAGAAGTGTAAAAAGAGGGTTGCCTGCCACTGAATTCTGTAGGGCCAGTATCGGCAACTAAACGTGGATGTTAACAGCCCAAAAGTCAAGCCGAGCCCATTCGGGCTCTTTTGCACGCTCCCAAAGGTGGGCCCACGTTAGATCCAAATGGGAAAAGTGCGAAAAAGAAGACGAAAACCAAAAGGGTCCCAAAACAGAACTAATGACGGCTACGAAACTAAATGAGACCTTTAATTCTGTTTAGTTCGTGATTAGAGAATAATTATAAGGATCTTGACCTCAAAAAGTAGTAATTAACTAATTAAAGAAAAAAAAAAAAAAAAACTAGATATGGGCTTGAAATAAAGATACCACATTCACCTACTTTACAAGAGCTAAAGACATGACACGACGCTCCTTCCCCATCACCTTCCCACCCATGTGATTATGTCATCGTGCAAATGACAAAGAAAGTGGTTGTAAAATATTTAGCCAAAAACAAAATAAATAAAAAGAACTAGAAAAAACGTGTATGTATACATAGGATTTGTTAATTGCAACATTGTATTGTGCCAAATACTTTGTCACACAAAACACCTCATGAAATGAGTGTTAAAAGTCTTCATCATTACTTAAAATGAAAGAGATGGAACTCTAGAGGTAGAAGGAACTTTTGTTGGGGGCCTTAGGAGGATTAAAACTCTTGGAAGTGTTTGTTTAGGCGAGTCATCAGATATACGATGCTAAAATAAACCATTTTTACCCGAATGTATTTTTATTGGGTGGTATAAAGGAGATTTATGTGATAGAAAAAAAAAAAAAAAAAAAAAAAAAACCTCTATCAAGATGTTGAATTCTTATATTTTTTCTTAACATGATATATTTTTGATGTGATCTGATAATTCAAAAGCGTAATATATCAGTAAGATCATACCCTGTTATGCATAGAATGTTTAAACAAATGGCTCCTCTCTGGAGCTTTGGTTTAAAAAGTCGAACGAGTGGAATTATTTAATGGGCAATAGCCAAGAGCTCCTAGACAATTGAGTGAAGATGATGGTGACATTTTTGGTGAATGGAAAAACAACGTCATGGGATTACTTTCTTCACAAGAGAGCTCTTAAAAAAAACTTTCTTTCTAATTAACGATGCATTTTTTGCTACAATAATGTCCTCCACCAACCACACACACTCCACGTCAACCAAACACCAAAACACTTCTCTCTCTCTCTCTTTTGGTTGCTTAATAAATTCTAACCCTCCATAAAAGAATCTCAAATTGTTGGACTGATTACAAAATCATTGGCTCTCCCCTCAAAAGCCACATAAATTGGCTTTCAAATTTTCAAACATGAAAGATTTGAAACAACCATCATTTTACTTCCTTTCTTTGGTTAGATGAAATAAATGACAAATTTAAATTAAATCATATATATTTTTTAATTACCTTTATATAGTAAATCATTTGTTATTAATATGATATTTTTGTTAAATTTTTAAATGTCTGTTAAAACAAAAAGGACCATTTTACATAATTTTAAAAAATTTAGAGACAATTTAACCACAGAGAAAAAGATTGGGGACCAAATTGCAACTTCATAAGAAGATTACGGATCAAATTAGCAATTTATTTATTTATTATTTTTTTAATACGCATATGGCTTGCATTGCTGAGTACAAGGCGCCTCTTGAGTGTTTGGGGACACCACACCAACACAAAATTGTTTGGTGATTGGTTTTGTCCCTTTTAAGCTCAGCCCAATAGTTGTAATCATGCACTTAGTGTTTAGTGGCCGTGGCCAAGACAAAGCAGAAAACCTTTTTTTTTTTTGTTTTTTTTTTTTGTCTTTTCTTCTAACACTCTCTCGGGCTACGGTTTACGACATTTTAATACGCCCGTGAGTCTACAAAACGACAGCCCGATCGCCCTAAATTGCTCTGTGTTGTTTCTTATGGACTTCAGTTTGTCACGTGGAAGAGCAAAAAGAGAGAGAGAAAAAAATTTGAACAAAAAATAAAAAGACACTTGAACATACTAATGATCAGCAGCAACTATAATGTCAAAAGAAGAAATTTTTTTTGAAGTTCCATATGTCGTACCTAAGGAATAATTGTGTATCTATTACTGGACTAAAGCAGGGATATTAAGGTCTAATTATTTACCACTTAAACTTTATAGTGACATTTTCGTATCTAGATTAACTTTTATTTATTTTTGCCTGAAAAAAAGAAACTATTGACGTCTATCTTGTCTTCTACCCTCTTTGTCGCTAGCAAATCAAGGGGTTCACCAATAGGACGCAAATGATTTCACCCCAGTTATACTCAGAGGGTAACCTCGGTTTTACTCTCATCCCCATAGAGCTCAACTGTGCACGCACATTGACCGGGACAAGACTTTAAAATGGAGCTCTGAAATATCGATCCTTGAACTTATCTTGTAAAGACAAAAAGGAAAGACATCCTGATTGATGCACTAACCTTTGGGTGGGTATCTAGATCAACTTAAAAGTTACAAACGATTTCCAATTTCTAAGCACTAGTGAATCAGCAGATCAGATCAAGTCATATTGGAAGCTGGCAACTCGCGCTCTCAATATTGATGTTCCAATCACGGTTAAATATAATGCGAGTCTCAGAGATCTTACTTTCTTTCTTGGGAGTTGCCAAAGAACTTAGATTCACTAAGAATATTCTTATTATAGCTCGGCAAATTTTCGCAGAAAAATCTGTGATGAAAGTTGATACGAAGTTTCGATTTGTTTTGTTGCATTTTTCGTAATCTAAACGGCAGACGCTAGTTCGATTTGCCAAAACGACTAGAGACTTTTCTATGATGGAGAACAAAGAAAGTAGTTAAGGTTTCTAAGTTTTATGTTGTGCAATAGAGTGAATCCATAAATATACAATGGCATATGGCTCTCAATCACTTCTTCCACTGGGGTATCCTCTGAACCACAACCTGGAAGCAACAGAAAGACGGGCATCGAATTGAAAAATCCGTCTTTTTGTAAAAATTTAATGACATCCTCTGCACATTTTGGAGTGTATAAGTTGAAGAAGAATTTATGGAGAATACCTTGCCAGAATTTTCTTTGTTCCCCACAATAGTTTGACAAGCAAGCCTCCAAGATTCGGGTTTCTGTAAAGTTTTAACCATCGTCATACTTGCGTTAGTTACACAGATTTTGTTTATCCGATTC
Organism: Ficus erecta; assembly: GCA_008635985.1. NCBI lineage: Eukaryota > Viridiplantae > Streptophyta > Magnoliopsida > Rosales > Moraceae > Ficus > Ficus erecta. The sequence continues at coordinate 90,519 of BKCH01000687.1, read as the reverse complement.
GATAGTGATGAGTGTCTGGCTACATAACTTGGTACCAAAATTTAGCAAACAATTTAGTGCCTGCAGTATGACTCCACATCTTGGTTGGATATTGTTTTTCGAGAGAGCGCGAGGAGAAATCAAGCGTACCTTCTTAAGATAACGCAGTTCGGTATTTGTTCTTTCGTTCAAAAGATCCTGTCCGTCAATAATCTGCGTAACAGAGGAACAAAGATGTAACACAATCTTAGGTAAATGTTACATATGGTTATACATAGATTTGCTGACGAACACTAAAGGAAATGAAAAAGAAAAAAAGGGTAAAAAAACAGTTTCTTAAGATATGAAATTAAGTCATAGTTGAACAAGCTGAGTGTTACCATGATTTATAACTATATATACCTCTACTATACAAGTTCCACAGCTTCCACCGCCACCACAGTTCATCACTTTTCCCTGTTGAAAACGACACAATTTCCTTTTAAACTCAAACAGCTTGCGTTCGCTATTTACACGTTTCCAATCGTGATCGTTACCATTCGTGATCGCCACCAATAAAAGTAAAAAAGAATAATACAAAAGGATACCGTTTAAGTATCATCTCTTAATAAAAATTGGGTCCTACGATAGGAGATTTACATATAGATCCACTTTTTATTAGTAATGATATTTTTTTATTTAGCATAAGTGGTGCCCTTTGAGGTAAAAGTGCATGCATGAGTACTGCCTGGAAAATTAAATAAAAAATAAAAAATCCTTCACGTTAGAGTTGAAGTTTCTAGAAAAAACTATTTTAATGTTGCCATGGAACTCCGCAAAGATGAGTACCCTCAACAAACAATTTTTTTTTTTTTTTTGGTTAACACTACATTAAATTGTTGTCAAATTCTGTATATATCATTTTTAGTTTCATCACACCAGTAAGGCAAGAAGAAAAAACACGTAACATAACATAATTGGTACCAAAAAGAAAATAAAATTTATGAAGAATTGTTTTTTATTTCGAAAAAAAAAAAGTTTTCGCATGTTTTATGTGGCGTGAAATTTGAAAATAGAATTGTTTTTATGTCGCATTCGATCAGTAAATACTTTCAAAACGGAAGCCAAACAAAAAATAATGATAATTGGGAATGAAAAATATTGAAAATTGTTTTTTCATTTTCAACTACTATATTACTTAACACATACCTTAAAAGTATATCAAAACACCTCACATTCAAACTAACATCTCTAAAAACACAATTTAAAAAACGATTTCAATCTCATTTAAAAGTTCTCATTTACATTTTTATATTAAAAATAATTATTTTCAAAAAACTGCAAAATACAAATAAAATATTGAAATGAAGACTGCAAAATTATAGTTGTAAATTAAAAAATGCATTAAAAAAATGTACCGGCTGGCATTGAGCCACGTGGAGAGCGAGAGAGAGAGAGAGAGAGACTTACATACGTGGCGTAGAGCTCAATCTTGTTATCCAGCATGATGTTCCTCAGCAGTTTGCCTCCACTGATCGCTCTCGCCCTCTGCACCGGATACGACCCGTCGTTTCCCGGTTTTGGCTGCCAACAGTTCACACTCAACTCCATTACTTTTTTTTTTTTTTTTGAAGGTATCAAACTCCATTACTTTTCATTAACCATTCCCCCAAAAAGTTTTACGAATTTCTTAACCCCAAAAGGGAACAATAAATAAATAAAAAAGAATTTGTATTTATTTATGTAAATATTATATCGGAAAATCCATCCGTGGAAGTTTAAGGTACGTACCCCTACGAATTCGAGCTCGATTTCTGGCTGTTGGGGTTGAGAAGGAACCGCTTCCGGCGAAGTGGCGGCGAAGGAGAGCGAGATGGGCTTCTTACAAGGTTTGAAGTTGGTCGATTTTAGCTGAATTCCGGCGCCGTCGCTGAATTCCGGTTGTCGGAGGGACATTGCCGTCGTCAATTTCAAGGAAGCCATTTTTTTTAATTTATTAATTTTATTTTTTTTCTATACCATTTGACTTGGCTCTTTGTTTCCACTGGTTTTCTTTCTTTTATGGCTTTACTTCTTTGGTAGTTAGTTTGGTTGCACTTTCCTTAAATAACAAACAAACGACGTAAGATTTACACATAAACGACAGAAAGTTTTTTAACTGAAAAACGACAATTCGTTTTAATGATTAAAGACGGCAAAACTTATAGAAAACGACAACCATTCGAATTATTAGAGAAAGACGCTAGTTTCAAATAAACGACTAATTATATTAAACACGACGCGTCGTTTTATATATCAATACAGAATGGCTATTTAGGTCACATGACACGTGTCAGACGGCTCTTACGCACAAAATTGCAAAATGTGAGCCGTCACAATTTTTTCTTTTAATTTTTTGCTTCTGGCAGAATTTAGATGATAACCAACAAGTTAGTTTTTTGGAACGTCTGTAAAAAGATAAGAACAACGTGTTTAATTTCAAAGGTTAAACAACACGTAGTATCTTAACTAAAACGACAGTAAATTTAAAGTAAGAGCTAGGTGTCGTTTTCTATTTCTAAAGGACTGCAAAACGTTGACTATAACCAACAAATGAACAACTGATTTGAAGAATAAACGACCTGTAGTTTCAAGCACTAAAACGACAGCGGATTTTATGGTGATCAACGACACGAAGTTTGTTAAGTAAAATGCCAATGAATTTTATTCTAGAATAAAGGCCTTATGACATTTTTACTGCTCAAGGATATAAAACAGTTGTCATAGGTATACCTAAAATTAAATCCAAATTCAACTGCACCATAAATTATAGAGTTTGAATTATTGTTTTACCTTAATAAGTGTAAATGTAATGAACCAAGGAGAAATTATGACAACATCATTAGATGACAATGAAGGTTGAAAAAAATTTATCGATTTTATTCATCTTAAAAAGAAACAATGTCGTTTTGGTTTAAATGAGGACGACAACAATAGACGAATCTGATAGGTTTTTGTTTTGTTTTTTTGGTTACGCTAACCATAGAAATTTGAACAAAAACGGATGTCTTTGTACCAAAAAAATTAAGGACAGCTCTATCGCGAAAATAAAGTGCGTGTTTGGCTTAACAGTTTGAACTCAAATTTTTGAATTCAAACTCAACTGAACTCATTTGGCAAACAAGTTTGGTTCCAACTCTTCCCGTTGCACAGTACGCCCAACCCATGTGAAACTGTCCTTGGTTTCGACGAGCACTGTTCACCCACCGCCTTCAGATCCTCCTTCCACGCCTGCAGGACGAAGGCGTCGTTGACTGAGATGCAGGCGATGGTGTCGACGCCCTTGGATCTCAGCTCCGCAGACTTCTCCACGAATCCGGGGAGGTGCTTCTGCGAGCAGGTCGGGGTGAAGTCGCCGGGGACGGCGAAGAGGACGGCCTTCTTCCCCTTGGTAAGGTCCGAGATGGTGACGGTCTCGACGTCGCCGGAGGAGTCGAGGTAGGAGAGGGTGGACTCCGGAAGCTTGTCGCCGACGGCATTGGTGGCGGAGATTGTGGCGGATTTCGCGGTGGAGAATCTGAGCGGCTTGGGGGAATGGCAGTGCTTGAGGCGAAGGGAGGAGGCGAAGGAGAGCTTGGAAGAGAGCGCCGCCGTCTTCGGTAGGAGGAGAGTGGTGGAGAGGTAGAGAGAGGGCGGGGGGCAAGGAGGCGCGAGATGGTTGGAGAGAGAGAGAGAGAGAGAAAGAGAATAGTATGAAGGGAGGGAGTGTGTGTGAAAGAGGGAGAGATTGGTTTTGTTTGGTATGGCTTTGTGTTGGATTGAGATTTTGGGCAGAGGGAACACGTGAATTCTGAGTGAGAGAGAAAGGATATTTTTTTTTTCTTTTTTCTTTTTAATTTTTTAATCGATAATTATCATTTTTTTATTAACACTTTTAGTTAGCAATTGATATTATGTTACGATGATGTAAAAAATATTGTAAAAACTTTGAGGTATGTTGTTGATGTTCAAATTTTATTTTAGTTTATTGTTTTTTCCATTTTTCCATTCACAACCTACAATGACATGTATTTAGTTGGAGATTAAATTTTTAAGTTATAGTTGGTTGACTTTTTAAATACAAGGTATCATTTTTGTTGATTTTTCAAAAAAAAAAAAACAAATATTGAGATGAAAAATGTGAGTTTAAGATATAATACCAAACGGGACATAAACATTTAAGAAAAAGATAAAAATTGAGATGAAAATTGTAACTTGGAATCTAAGTTACAAACACACCTTTTATCAAGTTAAACTTTTTACATAAAAACACTCAACTCAAGTTAAACTTTTTAACTCAAACTTTTTATCAAATGCACAACTCAAATTCTCTACTTAACTTATCTTCAACTTAATTTAAAAATCTTAACTCAAACTGTTTTGCCAAAACGCAAGCAAAATGTTGTTTATTCAGCATGATAAATAGCTCGTAAAAATTAGCTTTAAAATTCAACACCTTGAGAAGTTGTCCACTTCACTTTAGAAAAAAATAAAATAAAAAACAAAACAAAAATTGTCAGTTTGCTTGAAACTACAGTCTTTGTTTGAGTATTGGGCATTAGGTTTCCCCATATATTTTGCCTACCTTTGACAGCTTCTACTAGATCACTAGTTTGTATATATATAAAAAAAGGTTGGCTGATACAAACATATGAAAGAAAGTGTAAAATAAAAATAATAATAATAATAGAATAAAAAGAGAGAAAAAATTTCCAAAAAATAAAAAGAGAGAGAAACGTGAGAGAAAAAAAAATTAAAAGAGAAATTACATAGATGGACACTTATTTAAATAAATAATATATATATATATATTTAAGAAATGATGAGTGATTGTTCAAACGTTGGTTGATTCATGACATATAAAAACATATATTCCTATCGGTTAATCAATATTTTTTTTTGTTGATATTACGATTGATAACTATTAAGTAAATAATAATTAATTAAGTATTTAGGTTTTGTTTGATATATTAGTTTAATCTTAATTAAATTATATTTTTTAGTTGAATTTTTATTTTTATTTTTTTAAAAAAATAATAAAAATTATAATTAATTTTTAAAAATTAATCAATTCTAATTTAAAATTTTTTACTCAAATGAACGATTCAAACGTACATTTAGTAAAACATTCATTTTTCTAATTTAACAAGAATTAAGATATTTATTAACAAAAATACTTAAAAAAAAAAAAAGCCATTTTCAAACCAATTCCAATTTTAGGGAAAAAGAAAATGGAAGTTGGCGCTATAAAAGATAAGGTGTTGTTTGGTAAAAAATTTAGTTTAAATTAAATTGTATTTTTTTTATCATGTTTTTTATTTTTTTTCTTAAAAAATTATTTATCTTTTCTGAAAATTCAAAAAAATTTACTATTTAAACTTACAAATCTTAACTTAAATTTACACACCAAACACCCCTAAATTCTTTCAAGAGAGAACTACAGCGCTAAAAATTACGTACTCACCATCTCCTTCATATATTCCGTTTTCCTTTTCCGGCCAAATCCCGGCAACTTCACCGGAGAAAAAGCACTGAAGAAAATTTTGTTTCTGGAAATCTGTTTACTTTAATCCACTTTTCCTTCTTTATATATATATATATATATATTTGTATACAGCTTCTTCATGCTAGCCCTCTCCTCTCTCTCCTTGAAACACCGTCACTTTCTCTCTCTAACCTCCCTAATCTTCAAGCAAAACCCTAATCCTAACTTCCAATTTCACACGCTCCGATTCTTCTCCTCCTCCTCCTCCTCCGACCAGTCATGGCTCTCCGTTCCCGGTAAGCCTCTCATCAGCTGGCCCCGAGAACCCTGCGCTTCCCCAAACCCGCAACCAGACCCGAACCCGAACCCTAGCCCAGGTGAAGAGGTCTCGCAGAATGAATTCGCTGCAATTTCGGAGCTGCTCAAGAACCCTAACATTTCTGGTGGTTTGTCTCTCCATACCGCCCTGGACCGGACAAGAATTGAGCCGAGTCCGACTCTACTGCAAGCCGTGTTCGACCATTTTGATTCTTCCCCCAATTTGTTGTACTCGCTCTTTCTCTGGGCCGAGAAGCAACCTGGGTTTGGAGCCTCGGCTTCGCTCTTCAGCTCCGTGATCAATGTCCTCGCGAAATCCAGGGAGTTCGACTCGGCGTGGTCTCTGATTCTCGATCGAATCGGCAAACCGGAGGAACTAACGTTGGTTTCCGGGGATACGTTTGTGATCATGATCAGGCGTTACGCTCGTGCAGGTATGTTTCAATTGGTGTTGTATATATTCATATATATATATATGTGTGTGTGTGTGTGTGTGTGTGTGTGTGTGTGTATCTATGTTTATATCTATTTGCATATGATCAAAATATATGTTATTCGTTGGATTAAGATCGAATTTGAATGTTCAAGATGGAACCCTTGTTTGATATCGTCGAATGCAAAACTCGATAGGTGGAAATGATAAAATTGGCCAAGTTGTTCAAAATAAATTGCATTTGATGAAAATTAATGTAGTACTGCAATTTGTAAATATATGGATTCGGGTCTGACTTGGTTTTCGTTTAGAATTTCGATAAATACTTGGTGATACATTCATGCAGGTATGCCCCAATCTGCAATTCGAACATTTGAATTTGCAAGTAATTCAACTCCAATTCTTGGTTCCATTTCAGAAATAAGTTTGTTTGAGATTTTGTTGGATTCCCTTTGCAAGGAAGGGCATCTTAGAGCAGCTTCGGATTATTTTGATAAGAAAAGGAAGTTGGAACCAAGTTTGATTCCGTCAATTCGGGTTTACAATATACTGCTGAATGGGTGGTTCAGGTCGAGGAAGCTCAAACAGGCAGAGCGGCTTTGGATGGAGATGAAGAGGGAGAATGTAAAAGCTACTGTTGTAACATATGGTACCCTTGTGGAAGGGTATTGTCGAATGCGTCGTGCTGAACGGGCAATTGAATTGGTTAATGAGATGAGAAAAGAAGGAATTGAGCCAAATGCAATTGTGTATAATCCGATAATCGATGCACTAGGGGAAGCTGGAAAGTTCAAGGAGGCATTGGGAATGATGGAGCGCTTTTTGGTTCTGGAGTCAGGCCCTACTATCTCAACATACAATTCTCTGGTGAAGGGTTTTTGCAAGGCGGGTAACCTTGCAGGGGCTAGCAAGATCATTAAGATGATGATAGGAAGGGGTATTATTCCAACACCAACAACTTATAACTATTTCTTTAAGTACTTCTCAAAGTTTGGGAAAATTGAGGAGGGAATGAACCTGTACACCAAGATGATTGAATCTGGGCATTCTCCTGATCGGCTTACCTACCAACTTTTGTTGAAAATGCTGTGTGAGGACGGGAAACTTGACTTGGCAGTTCAAGTTAGCAAAGAAATGAGATCTAGGGGTTATGATATGGACTTAGCAACAAGCACAATACTAATTCATTTGTTGTGCAATATGCATAGACTTAAAGAGGCTTGTGCGGAGTTTGAGGATATGATAAGAAGGGGTATAGTGCCTCAGTATCTTACTTACCATCGAATGAACGATGAATTAAAGAAACAAGGAATGACTGAGATGGTGCGGAGACTAAGCGACCTGATGTCTTCGGTTCCTCATTCTACCAGGTTGCCAAATACCTATAACAGAGATGGAGATGCATCTCGTGCTAGGAGAAACTCTATAATAAGGAAAGCTGAAGCTATGTCTGAAATGTTAAAGTCTTGTAAAGATCCAAGAGAACTTGTTAGATATAGAGGTTCAATTGAAAATGCTGTCTCGCTTGCAAACCGGTTGATAGACGATATTCAGAAGAAAAACTAACATACTCTTTTCTGGAGGGCCTTTGAGAAAAGCAGTTGTTGGATTGAATGAAGCATGAAGTTTTGAAAAGTCTACGCGAGTGCCTACATCAAAGATAAAGGACAGGAACAAAGCTACTCAGGAGGTATTCTGTCTACATCTTGGTTGATTTATTTGACATCTTTTAATCTTGTACTCGTGCAGCAATCTGATTGATTCTCTAATGTTGGAAGTTGGTTTACTTGCATTACTTCTATTGTTATTTCTTTCACCATATATCCAAAAGACCAAATTAAAAGCTTTTCGTCTGAATCTTTTCTGCATTGCCAAAACGGATAAAACATGACTGACTCGGTAATTTGTGTCGCCTTTGTTGCTGGCATGTCTGTGTGTCGTGAGTCTTCTTGAGTTTTGGAATTTTTCTCAATCCATGCGGTGTTGGTGTTGTGTTGGTAGCGTAGATTATGCAATGGAAGGTTATACATCCATCCTTGCACTTTGATGTTCTTGTTGTCTTCGCATGTTTAGTTGCATGGTGCCTTGGGTAGAGGAAAGTGGGCCTTAAAATGGAAACCTTGTTCAGTAAATCATCCCAATTTTGAGTCTTGTGCATTTTGCTGAGGGTTTGTTTGCAAATCAAAACGAAAGAAAAAAAAAAGCCATAAAGTATAGTTGAATGTAATTTCCACGTTGCATTGTGATTCTGATTTCGTTCTCATGTTAACTGATTGATTTACTATCTTGCCCTCTTTTTATTATTGAGTATGTCATCCTCTTTTCTTCTTATCTTGTCATTCATTTTTCACAAAACTTGTACAAGTACTGTACTTTTACCCCGGTAACAAGTTTTTGATTTAACAGATCGATTATTTTTTAGCGGTTTTAATATGTGATAATCCATATTAACAATTTACAACGCACATGTAAAATTATTTCTATTCGTAAGATATAGTTTCTATCATAAGTTTTCCTTTCATTTTTATGTACTTTTGTTTTTTTTTTTCTTTTTTGCTACAGGGTTGCGCACAACACAATAGCGATCAAGGATGAGGCTGTCTCCTGGAAATCTTGGTACTTGCTTATCCTCACTTTAATGGAAAATTTTTTGGTAGGCACATTATTTTTACCCTATCAGTAGAGCAAGTTTTTTAACGTCAGATTAAATTCAATGATTGGATCTATGAGTATGAGAACTTTTATATCACACGGTGCATGATTTAAGTTAAAAATACTTGCTCTATTAAAGTAAAATTACTGTTCCTACTTCTCTCTCCTTTTTTTTTTTTTTTTGGGTTAAAGGGTTTTTTAAGCCTTATTCGATGTGATGATTTAGCAATAGAACTCTACTCATTTTCGTACTGCCAACTTCTCTCCTAAAAGCGCAATCATGCCAAATAAACTTTAGCATGATCACTCCTTCAGTAGGCACGTCTTCACTTTCAGGCCTGTCTTCCCATTGACCACCAACTTTCTATAAAGGGAAACTGGTCAGCGACCTAGCCGGGGAGTAGATTAATAAAGAAAAGGCCTCAGAAATTATATTTTCACCTAAATGGAAATTGTACACACCTTTGTCATGCTTTTCCTAAAGTTCATTTTTTTACTTTAATTTTCATAGAGAACTAGACATGAAATCATCATCATCAGCTATATATATATATATATATTTGCTGCTCTCAGACATTTCACTGCATTACAATTGAAATGTGGAGTCTGGTGGTAGGCATAGGGGAAGGAATCTGATCCAATCATACACTTGACAGAACCATGGCCCACGTTGGGCATACATGTAGTTGAGGGGTGCAAGAAACAAAAGTATTTATCGTACACTGAGTTTTGTTCTAATTATTGGTGGGTCCTGATTGGCTGATTATCATTGTTTATTAACTAATCAATATCCTTAGTTATAAAAATTTAGCTAGGATGTTTGTATTATCTAAAATAATATTAGAGACATCAGTTTTAATCCTAAATTTTGAATACTAACTTACGTGATATGTGAGTTATTATTCTTTTGTTGGTACGTCTTTAAAATAACCCTATGTTTGAAAGACTTATCTAATTTCAAAAATTGAAATTTTTTTACAAAAAGTGTTTTTCCTCAACATTTTATACAGTAAGTTTGAAAATGAGATAGTTTTTCTTCTTCAAAATGAGATAATTATGAAAAAAGTTGAGAAAAACATTTTTTTGTAAAAATTTTCCAAATTCGGAAATTGGATTTGTCATCCAAAAGATGTATCTATCCGTGGAAAGATGAAGACTCGATGTCACGTGAGTTTGTACTTAAAAATTGAGATAGGAGTTAGTATTCTAGCATTACTCAATTACATATCTATTAAATAATGGCTTTAGTGTACCAGAAGAGATTTTTTTTTTTTTTTTTTTTGTATTTTTATTTTATTAGAGAACCAGAAGAGGTTTGAAGCTTTAGAAAAGGCACCATTTAAATCAATTACTTAAAATGTTGACAATTCCACATGTGAAAGTCTAATACACGTGGAAACTGATGGTCACATTTTCGGATATTTTTTGGTCCTGATATTACATTTCGGAGTAAAAAATCAGTAACATTACATATTGGTTTAAGAAGTCGAGTCATATTGTGGAGATATGTAACAATAAAGCCAATTAAGAAAAACATAGGAACATGGCTGTCTGATGTCTGTATAGTGTTTTCCAGCTGCTTTTTTTTTTTTTTTCCTTCAGTGTTTACTTTAAAATGACTAATTTAACGCCGGCTTAAAAGTGATTATATGAGAATTGTTGTGGTACCAATTGACGTTTGACTGATCTTGCTTTAATTGATTTTATTTTATTCGAAAGCAGCTCTTGGATTCAGTTTGTTTGACAAAAGATTATACAAGTGAATGTTTTATAGAATTATACATACATTATTTTCATAGTAGTTTTGAAAAATGCAAATTCTAGATCTTTTTCTTTATGCAGATGTAGAAGCCGGAATTATTTAAGCAGCGGTAATATCAAATTAGTGATTGTAGAGTGTATACTATTTTTTTTTTCTTTTCATGTGATTTTTTTTCTTGTTTGAAATTGCTCGTGGCAATTTTTCCGTTGTGTAGTAAAATGACTTTTAAAATTAAAAAAAATTTATTTATAAAGTGACTTCGATCGTGGAATATAAAAATATTAAAAATTAATTCAACTATTAAAAATAACAGTTTTTATTAATATTAAAAAAAAAAAAAGAGATAACAGCATAGGGAGATATTCAAATGGGAACATTCCAATGTTATATCTTTGAGTTCTTGTAATATTTATAAAATAAAAAAGCTGGGTCAGATCTAGGGGGTGAAGTGATGCAAGATAAGAGGAGAACCAATGCAAAAGGAAAAGGGGTATATTTGGGGTTGGGGCCCAAAAGCCCCTAAGGGTAAGTAGGACGATGACAATCTCATTAGACTGCCAAAATAGTCATGGGTCACTGTGTCCATTTTTTTGATATTGACAGCTTCACGACTTTCTTCGATACGCATGGGTAGGGGGGGATATTTGTCCATTTTCCTACGGCCTATGGGGTTATTTCTCTTCCTATTCATCTTTTTCCAATTAAAATAATAATAAAATATCAGCAAAATTTAAAACAATAATAAAGATAAAGAAAAAGGAAAATTGCAACTGCATTGGTTGGTAAAATGCAAATCTCATCCCCTTCTGGCTTCTTCAACACCTGTCACTCAGGAATCTGTATGACATTCTCTCTCTTTCTTTATTTTTTCTACTCTTTTGCTTGTCTCGGCTCAATTTACACATTTTATTTTTGGTAAATAAGAAGAGGGGATGGACTCTTCACTCCCCGATCCGGCTTGTAAAGAGTGATCAGCTGCTGTTGAGGTCACCGATGAGATGAAATGATGATGAAGAATTTTAATTTTGAATCTTTAACAACTAATAAGTCTGGATTTCATATAATCCGTCGAATAAATAATCGTTAAAGTGATAGACTTTTGTTAAAATAATAGACCTACATGACATATGATTGGAACTTTATTGTATCACCGTATCATCACTATCACTATTGGTGGCAAATATACTTAGATTGTGAAAAGTATCCCCCCACTTCGAAAAACAGATTTCATTTATCAACTAAAAAACTGCTGAGTATCAACAAGTGTCCCTCGTGGAAAGTGAAAAGACAGGGTATTTTACGAAAATGTACCTAACATACTTTTAGTTACACTAATTACCGATCCCTTTCTAGTGATTAGAGATTTTTGGAATATTGGCGAGAGAGAGAGAGAGAGAGATTAATAGAAAATGATGGGATGGCTTTGGGTGGGGATGGTACCAATGGGTGAAAGGTAATTAGGAAAGGGTGTGTGAGAGAGAGGTGGTGGATGCAGTCAGCCAAACAGAAATGCTTGAGAGAATCTGAGCCTCACACACACACACACACACACACACACACATATATATATATATATATATATTATATTATATATTCTCCCTCCCACTCTGCCCATTTTTGCTTGCTCCTCCCACTCCCACATTATACCAATCAAATCCTCTTAAATCCTACCAAAGTGCCATTTTATGCTTTTGTTTGGCTACTTGTATTTCTATTTGTTGGTTTTATTATTTATTGTTAACTTAGTAAGTGGGGAAAGGAACCGCACTATGTCTTAAATTTCTGCATTAAAAATATGCTCTTTTTTTTTTTTTCTTTCTTTAAATCGAAATCCCAAGTCCAACTCCTCAAGATATTTTTTTAGTACTATTCAATTAACTGGAAACACAATCTAATTAATATAATATATTTTAATGTGAACAATATCAAAGACATAAACAATAGTTTTAATTTTTGAATACTAATAAATAATAAATAAATTATCATTCTATTATTTGTTAATGAAAAAATGATAGTGTACTACTTAGGATTGGAGCTAATGTCCTTATCACTAATTCTATAATATTTGAATAGGAAACTAAATATCACCATAGTCTTTGACTTTTAACAATTCAGTTTTAACCTAACCAAACTCTTTACTTAAATTTAACTACGATATTCAATTCAATAATAGAAATTCCTGATAGAAAGGCCAAGTGACTTTTCATTGTCACTGAAGAGAGAACAAAACAAAGTAGGTAACATATGAAACGTACAAGGAAAATCCCACTAATGGCTATTTAATTTGGTCTTTATTTGAAATACTGGCTTGAGATGAAATTTTTAAATTGAAATTGATTGACTTTTTAAAAATTAATTATAATTTTTTTAAATTTTTAGAAAAAGATAAAAATTGAAATTAAAAATTTTGATTCATAACATGTTTAAATGGTAATATATAAATAAAAAAACTGTGTGTGAGAGAGAGATAAATTAAAGTCAGAGTTTTATATTGATAGACTGCGTAACATTTGGGTTATAATAAACAATTAAAAATAAATAAAATAAAGTAAAAAAAAAAATATATTCCATATTCCTCGTATCTTTTGTTCTGCTCTTCACTTCCCTTCCCACCGTGTTAATTAAGTAATCACATAAATTCCCAGAAAAAGACACACACACAAACCACACTTACGAACCAAACAATTATTCTCAGACAAACACAATTTGTGTTTTATACACCGAAAGAGAAAAAAAAAAAAAAAAAAAACCCCATTAAAATTGAACATAAACACTCTGCAAAGAACCTTTTGCTTTTTATTGCTCTCTCTCTCTTCTTTCTCTCTCTGCTTTCTCTCTCTTCCTATTGTGTCTTCACAAAAGAGTCCGATTCTCTCTTTCTTTCTCTTTCCTCTCTTTTTTCATCTTTTCTGAAAATCGAGCTCTCTTTAATTCCCTTTTTTTGCTCCTCCCCAAGTCTCTTTACCCTTCTCTCTTTCTCTTTCTCTCTCTAGACTGGAGAGAGTGAAGTAGCAGGAGCAGAAGCAGAGCAGAGAGGTATAATCATGGCGATTATGATGATGAGGAAATGGCTGTGCCGGTGGTGATAATGGCTCAACAAAGCATGCCTAACAATGCCGACAGCAATGGCGGTGGCCAACAACAACACCAACAACAGAATCAGCAACATAAGCACGAAAATCAGCTTCTTCTAGCCAAGCCCATTTTCCATGACTTCTTTGGCTCCAAGCCCAACGACTCCTCCTCCGCCGCAGCCGCCGCCGTCTTCGCCCCAAAAGCCGCCGCCGAGCCCTCGCCTTCGGCGTCTGCCTCCTTTGGGGCTTCCTCCGGCGGCGGCCGTGGCCCCATCTCCACCACCTCTGATCTGGCCTCCGGTCAGTCCCTCTCCCTCATTTTCCTCAAAATAAGCACTTTTTTTTTTTTAACCCTTTCAGAAGCTTTTTTTAATTCATTACTATTTTTTTGCTACTATTTCTATATTTTTAACATGGTAATGTTAGGAAAGGGATTGGGACTCTTTTCTCTATTATTGTGGAGTGGGTGTCTGGTATGGATTAGTTTTAGTGAAGTCAGAGGTTTTTTTTTCTTATTCTTTTTCTTTTTTTTAATGGGCTATGTTAAATAAGACATTAGCTTTCACTGTTGTTTTTTAATTACTATTTGTTGATTCTTGGTGATTTTGAAGCTCACAAACTGGAAAGAACTCAGCACTGCAATGTGAGATATTTAACTAAAGCAGCTCGCTTTGATCAGCATTTGGCTTCTATGACATGTCTCATTTATTATTACCTGATCTTATTATAAAGCAGAAACTGTAGCATACTTAGAAAGCGCTTATTTGTTTATATGGGATTTTAGAAAATGAGATTGGAATTTGATTGTTGGTTGTGTGAAAATTTGTTAGAGAGACGGGGTGGAAATCATCTCGAAGGGGTTCCGTTCTATGGTGCGAGGAGCGATATATCGGGGCCGGAAATAAGTAACAAGATAGTGGGAAGTAAGAGAAGTAATTCGGACTCTACTTTCATGGGGTCATCCAGAGATGGGATTCCTCAAATGGGACCAGACTGTCTTGAGGGCTCTCAGTTGATGAAGGTGTAAATGCTCATCATATAGTACTTCTATTTTATTGTTTTAATGTCGCAAATAACTGTAGATTCAAATCCTAGTGTTGAAATTATTCCCAAAATGCAGTTACTTAGAAACGGATCTGGGGGAGAAAGGCTTAGAAGATCGAATGAGGAAGACGTGGTCTTTGGTTCACAGCAAATGAGGCCCAGTTCTGCTTCTCTCATATTTCAGCCTCCTTCGGGTGTTTCCAAATTGGACCGGTCTAATCCCATGAATGCAGGTCCAGCAGTGCAGTACCCTCCCCGTGGGGGTCATTTCGTGCCATTTGTGCCTCAAGTACCTTCTAACAGGTTTAGGGATGCTAATGCCAGTCCTTCAAATATCTCTCAGTCAGCTGCTGACGAGGGATCTAGAACCGGAATCAAAGGCCCGGGAATTTTGAGTTCCATTAATGCCAGCGGTGGTGCTTCTGAGAGAAATGCGTCTGGGGCGCTGCCCAGTGGTAGCAGGCAAAAGGGTGTGACAGTTATTTCAGAACTAGAATCTTTAAATCCTTCAAGGTATTGTAAATTGATTCACTTAACTAGTTGTTCTCTTTGGTTTTCTTTCTAGTGAAAGCACTCTTGATGCTTACGTGTTCCTCATTTTTTGTTGCGGCAGTCGACATGGATTTGCTGGTAGTCGGCAGATGACAATATTTTATGGTGGCCAAGCTCATGTTTTTGATGACGTTCATCCAAACAAGGTTTGCTTTCTTTTCCGATTCTACTAGAGACAGCTTTAGATTGGCAAATGTATATTTAAATAGCTCTTCTACTTGAAAGTATATTTCATTGGTTCTATGGTGAATAATCTTAGAAGAACAATGTGACCAATAATTTGATATCAACGTGGCTGACTTGTACTTCAGTTGTATGTGATTTAACTAATCTAAGATTATGGATCAAGGTTGGATTTAAATCATTTTAGATTCCAAGTTTTATTTAACTCTTTGAAACATCAGAGGGAGATCACCCTAAACACGCTATCTCAGCGTGTTTTAGATTTGCTTAACTTTCAGAAATAGAACCGACCCCCTTGGTTCTCCTGTTCATTCGCCGTCCAAACATTGGTCTAGGGCTTCCATTATGGATTAGAATTCGTCATTTGTCATCCACTCTCTGGTTATTTAACTGATAGTTGAGAATTCTTTGCGAGGCAGCTTTCTTTTTTACCTTTGCAGTCAAGCGCTTCTTCCCTTGAAACAAGTGTTATGGACTGGATCTCTAAAACGTTTCTTTGGGAAAAACAGTGTTGTGCTTTCGAATTTCTTAATCTATTCTTTGTAGACTTTTCTATCAAGGGCCTTTCTTAGTTCAGATGAATGGCAAGTTTTTCTTTGATCAATTAGTTTAAGTGCAAATTGATCAAGAAAGCAAGCAATTTGAACATTGCTAGTTTTGTATCTTTTTCCACACTTGGATCATATTTATTTTGCATGTTCTTCTATGCTCATGCATCAATTTGTCTGAAGCAGACAGTGCCTCTTGTGGCCCCGCACACGACACTTTGTGACCATGGTCCTTGACACTTTACAGGCAGATGTTATAATGGCCTTAGCAGGATCAAATGGAGGATCTTGGTCAACAACATTCTCGCCAAAATCTACCACGAAGCTGGCAGGTGAAACTCATATGCCCAGTGGGGAGGTCGAAACTGGCAATGCCAATAACATGACACTTCTGCGAGACTATCGCGGGAGGTTAAGCATCCCGGGAAGTTCTAGTCAAGGAGTTGGTTTTGGTTCTCCAACAGGTAACCCTTTAACCTAATTCTTTTGGTTAAGGTCCTTATGGATTATGCTTGTTTCTCTTCGAGTCTAATGCTAAAAAAAATGTCAAATATATGTATATATACACGTATGTATGAAAACAATCGGCATATCTTCTCTTAAACACAATTACTTTTAAGATGTCAGGCATAACTCGATGTTTTAGTAGTAGCTTTTCTGATGAAACATATTAAATCGCTCGAGTTATCGACTGTTGGATACTGATTGTAGGTGGTCATCAAGTCAGCAGTGTGGGCAAAGACATGAGAAACTCGTCTCAAGCTGCTGAACCCACTTCCAAAGAGAAAAGTGAGCTGTGATATTGGGCAGTCTTTTGAGTAGTGTTACTTATTTTAAAATCTATTAACATCCCTTCTGTGAGAGAGAGAGAAAAAAAAAAATGGAAAAAAAAAACTTATTGGAAATGAACTTTTTATTTATATTAGTTTCTCTTTCCTTTTTTTTTTTTGGTTGTAATTTTATGTTGAAGCGGGAATAGGTGGGTTGGTTTTCTTTTGTTTATAGAAACCCACTAGTGCTATAAGTTTTCAGATCTGGACAAATATGAATCATAGCTCAACCAAGAGTCCTACCTTTTAGTTTGGTTAAGAAAATGTTCTTTCACAGCCCAATCTGCTTCCTGTTTGTGCGACAAAAGTTTATTTATTTTAGGATCAGATTCATTATCCTCGTACCATAACAAGTGCGTTTTTAATATGAACTAGTTATGTTTGTGTACCAGTGACTTGGACGAAAATTCAAACAAGCATTAAAAAAGGACAAAAAATATTAACATGTTTATTTGGGTGCTGTTTTCACTATATATATATTATATATATATTTCCCATAAATGTATCTAAAGTAATATAAGGTATTGCACTCTACTATTATCGGCAGAAAAAGGAAGAAGCTCGAGAGATATGAAGTTCCTCTAGGCTTTGTTCTATGTAGAGGGCGATTCTACAAAGGTCATAATTTTCACCCCCCCATATGATTTAAAATAACGCGTTATACTCATAATGTGAGTGTATCAAAATTATTCAAAAAATCTTTTTCATTATTCAACTACATTCAATATGTACCATAAGACAAACTCTAACTGAAATTTTATTGATTATTTTCACTCCTATTTCAAATATATTGATTTCAATCTACCAAGTGGAGGGAAAATCTATTACAATCTATTGATTTCAATAGTTGGATTTCAATGCCTTAATCTTAGGATTCTTAGCCTTATATATATGTACTAAATGAGAATATAATTATATTACGTCTCTTGATCCTACGTGGCTCTTCTGTTGTCATTCTCGTCGGGTTTCCCATTTTTCTTATGTTTCATGTTCTACCCACTCTCTTGTCTAAATTTCATTGTTATCTCGACTTGCCATTTCTTAATTCAAAGTCATCATATTATCTTTCAAAAACCATTCCCACAGTTCAATAGGAGAAAATTATAAGAAAAAACCCTTGAATAAAATTCATGATTTTTTTTTTTAATAAGGAGAAAAGAAGGAAGAAATAGTCATTTTATAAACAAAATCTTAATATTAATTTTCTAAGTCGGAGAGATTATTGGATGTATTTTTTCTTCTTGATAAAATAACCATTTTTATAAATAAAATATTTTCTTTCTTTTGCCTTGTATCTTTATACCAAAACAAATTAGATGATTTTTATTTTTATTATCACTCTTTTATTTAACTTGAGGAGGGGGAATTTGAACTATGTATCTTATGGTGGAAAGTCAAGTACTACAAAATTGTCACTAGGTTATATATCTACAACCACGATTTTTATTTTCTTTTCTATGTCAAATATCGTGAGACAAATAACCTTTCTTACTTTCCGCATTTCCCTGACTTAAATTTTCTACCACTTCTTCTTTTCAATTTTCTCTCCCTACTATCAAACACAACTTTAGTCCCATTAACTTTGCATTAAAATCATGAGTATCTAATTAAAAATAAAAAATAAAAAAATCATGAGTATCTTAAAGAAAGGATGCACGTTTCTGAGCTCAACAACATATCACAATCAAACATAGCCATAGCCCATAAACATTAACATACACATTTGACGGTTTTGAATGACATGTTAAAAGTTAAAACCATAATCAATTTACTGTGAATTTGTCACATATATTTAAGTTATTAGGCTGTTATAGTATTTATATGTGGATTACACCGTCTTTTTGAGCTAGTTTTTAGGGTTAAGTTTTACCTAAATCTATTTAACATAATAGTAAAGTCAGATTTTTTCATGACACGTTAGGCGTGAGGAAGGATTATGACCGTATTTTAGTATTATTATTTTTTAAATTAAACGTTGTAGTTGAAAGAAGAAGAAGTGCTAGTAGTAATACAGCCCAGGAAAGGATTATTCTAGAGCTTTGCCTGTCGGTATGACGGTAAAGGTCCTTCATTGGGTACAGTTGATCCATTGAAGAATTCAGCCAAAAAAATAGTTGACCCAATACAAAGACGAGTAAATATTTGCTGGAACCCATTACCAAAAATATATATTATGTGATCGTGATTAATTGTAAAAGATACTCATAATCACCAATCGGACCACTAAGCCCTATGTTATTATTATAATAACAAAAAGAAAAAATAATACTCCCTCCACCCACAAATTCAAAAAAATAATATTAAAAAAAAGACCTAAAATAAGAAAGGGTTAAATTTTTTTAATAGCCTTTATTAAAAAATTTATTTTATAAATTACACTAGTTTTGGTTATTTTTGTATCATTATCACATCATGAGTTACTACAAGAATTAATTATACTAATTAATTACCAAAAATAGACTATTATAATTACAGATTATTAATTGATTATTGTAGTTAGCTTTTATGTTATTTTACATTATTGGTAGAAATTGTTTTTAAATTATTAAATTTAATGATGTAACAATCTAATCTACGAGTGTCTACCTTCAAAATTTGTAGTACGCAAAGACTACAAACAACAGTTTACAGATAAAAAAAAAAGAAGAAGATTCTATTGTAGAAATTTCCTTATGATTACTAGTGATATAACCAATATATTATCAAAATCAATATTGTCTTTTAATTTTATTTTTTTATCAGTGTTTGTAGGTATAATCTAATGATAATTTCATATATGACTCCAATATAAAGTGTAAAGCTCAAGTCCTTCTATCCTAGCTAAAAATATAAAAAATAAAAAATAAATAAAAAGAACTTAATTGGCGCAATGATGCACGTATATAGCGAGTTTTTGACTTTGAAGCTATAAACTTTGGCCTTGTCCTTTGGGAACTTATGGAAGGAGATTTAAATTTGTTCTGCTAATGACTTTTAATAATGATAAAAATTTATGAATATTTAATTTAGTTTTACTCTTTGTTTTTGATAACTTATGCTCCGTTTGGTTCGCAAGTTCAATCCCAACTTTTCAACTCAAATTTATCTTTTTCCTCAAAAGTCTTTGTCTTTTTCCCAAAAAGTTTTTTGTCTTTTCTGAAAAGTCAACAAAATTTACTATTTCAAATTCAAAATATCAACTCAAACTTGCGAACCAAACGGACCCTTAGTTTTACTATTTGTTGCTGTGTATAATTAGGTACGTCGGTAAGTTGAGAGAGAGATAAATAAAGCACTTATCATGATATGCACGCATCGATTAATTTTGTCTGTCTTTGTTTTTTTATTTAATCAATATATTCCTTTTCAGTTTACATATATCTTTTTTCCTACAATTTTCAAAAGTATTTAAACCTCCACAACCTCAATTTTGTTCTCTTATACCACTCAAACTGATAAGTATTAAGCTTAAAATGGATTAATTTAATACGCAATTAGTTCAGCTTCTCTTACTTTTCCAAATTGGACTTTTGCAGTACCCCCATTGAACCACAAATGTCTTCTTCTTCTTTTGTCGTGGACGTCGTTGTTGTTGTGTTTCCCCCCCCCCCCCCTTTTTTTTTTTTTTTTTTTTTTTCTGGTTTTTTTGTTCGAAGAAAACATAAAATTTAAAAGGAAAATGAAAATGGCTCATGAAGGCTGCAGAACACCAAGAAATTGTATGCAAATCCCCAATGAAATGAAAGTATGCTTTAGAATTCTTGAAGAGGGGAAATTAGTTGAAAAAAAAATGAAGAGTTGTGAAATGTATAGTACCTCCAAATTTTGACAATCGGAATATATGCATATATATATATATATATATATATATTCAAGTTTCCTTATAATAACTAATTATGTGCTACTTGACCCTAAAGAATGGCAAATTTTCCATGAAATAATTGGCTGTATATCATTGACCAAAAAATAATAAAAGGAATTCAAGTTTGGAAAATGTTGGAATTCCCTTTGCAAGGCCCAAATGGGTGGTCAACTCGTGTGATTCATACACCAAACTTAGAAGGATTTGCCGAAATAAGCTTTTCTCACTTTGGAGTTTGTTCATGTGCTTTTTTTAACTTAGGGTGGAAGATTCGAACATCTATATTTTTTATTTTTAAAAAAATTCAGATTTATAATCTTTTTTTTAATTATTATTTTTATCCATTCGGTTGTATTTCAATTTAAATTTTGGCATCTAATTAAGTGAATTGTTTAAATATTTTTAGTATTTAGCTCTTATTTATGTGATTAGGTTGTGAAATTCAGATTATATAACAAATAAAGAATGAATGGACAGTCAAGGAGAGATAGATCAAAATAAGGATAAAAGATCTAAATTCAGGATAAAATTACAGGTAAAATTACTGTTGAATTATGTCTGAAATCATAGTTTGGTCATACGCGATGAACTGAATATTAGCTTTCTCAAGGCAAATCTCTTACTTGATCCCGGTTTTGTTTGTATGTGAGTGATAGAAAAGAATATAATACAATAAAAAGGGAAGATTTCGAAATAATTTTGAATCAAAATTTTCAAAGTTGATCGTTGATTAGAAAGCATGATGGAGATCGGGTATTTAATCTTAAGCTGTACATATATTATGTTCCTATCATGGATGAAACAATTATTGAAATTATAAAAAAATTAAAGTCACCGAATCTTATCAAGCTTTTTTCGAATTAATCACCAATTAAACTATATCTTTTCCAGTAATCAATTAATTAACCCTATAATCGTCCAAAAATTAGGTTCTGTAGCCTTTTCTTTTTAATAAAATTAATTTGTTTCTACAGGGAGATGGGTGACATCTTTATATTTGTCTGTGTCTATCAACACATGTAATTGATCAGGATTAGCAGAATTAAACAATTAACAGAAAAAAAGAAAACAAAATTATCTAAAATTAACAGAATTTGATCCAGATCGGACAATTTAAAAATAAAACTCGAATAGTAGAATATGAGTGAAAAATTATTATTATTATTTTAACTTAACGGTGAGGTAATTCGAACTTATCTACATTTTATGATATAATTAGATATAAAATTATTATTAAATTATATATGTAAACGCAAAATATTATTATTTTCAAAGACATGAATCCTGCTTTTGATATGAAAGCATGTCAATTTTGTTTGGGCCAACTCTAGCCAGTCGCTTATTATAAAATTCCCTTTTTTCTGCTACTTGTGGACAAGTCTTGCACGTTTTTTACAGAAAGCCGAACAGTATATTAAAATATGAAATATTAAATACTGAGATAATAACAAAAATCCCGTCCCTATCATGGAAGCAAGAAGCTTTTTTCAAAAAAAAAATTTTAAAGTTAAAAATAAAAATAAAAATAAAAAAGTCTTTGAGATGCCACAACTTTCTCTGAATTGTTTTGTTGTTTCTTTTGTCCTCGTTTCAACCATAATCCTTCCAAAACAGTATCCAGACACCACTCAGTCCAATAGCCACCCTTTCCCAACTGTACAAATTTTAACTTAATTCCCCTTTGAATATCATTTTGAATCTTTCTCTTGATTTATCTTTTTTCCTCTTTTTTTTTTTTAATTATAAATTATATATATATTTCAATTAAATCCCATTATTTTGTGTCCTATAAATTACAATTATTAGCAACACCACACCACACACCCAACACTCATATTTTTGCCCACATCACTACTTTTCCCATTTTCCTTTTGTTTCCTCTCTCCAACCAAAAAAAAAAAAAAAAAAACAACAACAACAACAACAAAAACAAAAGAGGGCTGGTACAGACATACTAAATTACCAATACCAAAATATGGCCACTCTCTCTGAGGCATACAGAGACAATCCTCTTCTCCTCCACCACATCATCCCTCTAGACTTCCGGTCGGCCCGGTCGGTGCCGGAGTCCCATGTCTGGTCCCCGTCCGACGGCTTCTCCTCCGGCGAGTTTTCCGGCGAATGGTTTTCCCTTCCGGTGGTTGACCTAACCGACCGGGACGCGCCGGAGCTCATGGGCCGGGCCTGCCGATCGTGGGGCGCGTTTCAATTAACAGGCCATGGAATTTCGGGGAGGTTCATGGAGGAGGTGGAGGCGGAGGCCCGGAGATTGTTCGGTCTCCCGACCGAGCAGAAACTGAAGGCCCTCCGTTCTCCCGGCGGTGCCACCGGGTACGGCGCAGCTCGGATATCGCCGTTCTTTCAGAAATACATGTGGCATGAAGGATTCACCATCATGGGGTCTGCGGAGGATCACGCCAGGGAGCTTTGGCCCCATGGCTATCAAAGCTTTTGGTGAGTAACCCTCCCCATGCAATTCCATGCACGTAGCTATGTATATATATATACATATATATATTGGCAGAAAATTAATAATGACAAAGTTAAAACAATATTATGGATTACGTTAGCTTTGTTTAAAATCCATTTATTAAGTTTTATTATATTTTCCTTTTAATTTAAAAAGTACCAACTTTAGTTATCTTATCTATAGATGCTATTTCATTACTTGCCTGAGGTCGTTTGTTAAACATTATACACACACACACACACACACACACACACACACACACACACACACACACACACATATATGTTTTAATAGCATTTGACATTATTAAATTCTGGTAGAAAAGATAAAGATCAACAGAAGCATGATGCATCCATCATATATGATACATATCAATCTAAAATCTAGTTTTGGCATTCTCTCTCACCTGCCCATACATATATATGGATGTACATATATATATCTTTTGAAAATATATATTTGTATGGTATATAGATGTCTCATATATATACATATAGTAGTGTAGTACGTACTTACCTTATTAAACAAAATGCATTTACCATGATGGTTTATTATTATTTCAGGTTACATTTGAAATTTTAGTAAGATAAAAGCTAAAGTGAATAGCATGACGGAAATAAATAACCTATGAACAGTATTCAGCCATCGGGTTCCTTATAATATATATGTCATCATATATTTAAATATGTATATTCAACAAACATGTTTAACCGAATATGAAATTTTTTATTGCACTTGCATAGCATTTCTATATAATATATATATATATATATATATATCTACTGGGATTTTGACACACCTTGGTCAGCGAGATAATGGAAACTTATCAGAAACAAATGAAGAGCCTAGCGGAGCAACTACTACGAATCATGTTCAAGTCTCTAAACATACCTGATGATCATCAGCAGAAACAACTCAACTGGCTCATCAATACAACAAACTCCTCAGCCCCTCCCTGCACAGCCCTGCAGCTCAATTCCTACCCGTCCTGCCCCGACCCGAACCGTGCAATGGGGCTGGCGCCGCACACCGACACCTCCCTCCTCACCATCCTCCACCAGACCCAATCCGACGTCGGACTGCAAATCCGCAAGGACTTATTAGGAGGAGGTGGAGGTACAAAACCCGACCCTGACCCCAACCTCGCATCCAGCGCCACGGTGTGGGTCCCAGTGAGGCCCGTCCCTGGGGCGCTGGTGGTGAACGTGGGGGACCTGCTCCACATCATGTCCAACGGGCGGTTCCCCTGCGTGGTGCACCGAGCCGTCGTCAACCAGACCAGGCAACGCCTGTCGTTCGCCTATTTCTATAGCCCGCCAACCGATTTCACCGTCGCACCGGTGGCGGCAGAGCTTCCTCTTTATCGTTCTGTCACGGTTAAAGAGTACATCGGTATCAAGGCCAAGAATCTCGAGAAAGCGCTCTCTTTGATTCGAATATAATTTGATCATGAACCTCATCAATTTTTCATATTGTAATTTTTTTTACTACGAAAATTAGTCAGTATCTTGTTATATATATATATATATATAAATATATAAGATATATATATATATATATGTAGTCTGGTAAAAGTAGGTGTCTGATCATAATGTGTTGTAAATCGTTGATTAGTTTTTTACTTAGCTAGCTAATTTTTTATGAGATTTACCATGGGGGAAATATGAATTTTGTTCTTTAGCTGCTTGATTGGAATAAGGAGGAAAAGTCCGCATGAAATGTAGCTTAGCTAGCATGAAATATATGAGCTGAAAGAGAGACTGGATTTTGTGTCAGCATTATATATAATAAATATATATAAATCTATATCATGTAATTACAAGATATTATGCATGCATATCAAACAAGATTTGGTTGTGTTTTTGAACTTTTTTCAATCTTACAATTTTTCACGGTAGGACCTACAGTTGATCAGTGGTGTTTTCTTGTGTCAAAAATAAAAAATTAAATTGGTGAATGTATTTTTCATCCATGATCTTTAGCATTTGTTTGGCTCTTAGGTTTGGACACAAAAAGTCCTTTTCAGTTTTTGTTTTTTCCGAAAAGTTAACAAAAATTTTAACTAGCTTTTAAAAAGTTAACAAACTCCAACCTAAATATTCCATTTCATGCACCAAATGCACGCTTAGTTTCTTTCTTTTCTTTTCTTTTCTTTTTTTGAAGGGAAATGCACGCTTAGTTTCTTGTTACAAATATAACAAAGTGGGAATATTAGGAAAATGGAAAATTGGGGAATATATATTATATATGTATACATATATATACATACATATATGTAAACATATATACATATATGTATGTATATATATGTAGATATATATATATATATATATATAATCTAAATTAAAGTAGAGACATGTTGGTAGGGACAAAAACCATGTTCTCAATTCTGATACGCAAGTTGCAAAATTGAAACATATGTTATGTTTTGATGTCGGGGTTTCGTCAATAATGTTAAATTATAAATATCTTTGCACGGGGCATCATTCTTATGGTGCACACTGCACACACACCTTCTGCTTTCAAATGTGTCTTTTTTTTTTTTTTTTTTTTTAAATAAAAAGAAAAGTGCCCGGAAAGGGTAAAGAAGAAGTGTAGTTTTTTCGATATGAAAATCTTCTCAAAATTTTAACTATCTCTAATTATCAAGTTTGCAATTTCTTCTATATTTAGCAAAATACGACAACATTTGCTCAAGTTCTTTCAAGTGTTTTGTACATTTAATGATCAATTAAATCTTTTGCTATATCAACCGTATATAAAGAGCACCAAAAACAAAAACAAAAACAAAAAAAAAAAAAAAAAAAGGGAAAAAGAAAGAAGAAAGAAAAAGAAAGAATGAAAACACATTGAAATGATTTGATCTATACTTGAGTTTGCTTATATCAACTTAATCCAAAGCCATGATTGAGGATAGCGACAAAGTGTTATACAAAACTTTACACATGTACATGTCTGAGTTGTGATCCCCAAATAAAATTTTTGAAAAATGCTCGAGAGCAATATCAGTGCTAAACATCATCACTAATTAAAGATGGATCTTTTATATATATATATATATATATATATATATATTTGTTGGTAGGTGGATCCTTTATATAAATCTTTTATCGTAAGACCTATTTTTAATTAGTGGCTGATGTTTAACTGTGACAGTCATCAGTCCCTATAAGGAGAAATGATAAGTTGTGCAGTCTCACATCGCTTGGGGATGGATACATGTAATGGTTCATAAATAAAGAGACCACCTCCTAATGGTATGAGACCTTTTGGGGTGAGCCCAATAGTACCAATTTCTCAACTAATGGACCAAGTCAACCACGTCGCAGCATTAATTAACTGTACATGGCATAATAACATGCTTAATGTTTTGTTTTTTAGCTCAACAAATTAAAAGAATATCTCGCGTACCCTTTTTTGCCAATAAATTTCCTAGCTACTAATTTTAAAGACTTTTATGTATTTTCACTACTTTTTTAGTCCTTTGCAAATTGCACTCTCGTTCATGACTGTTTTAGTAGGACCAAAAAAAAAAGGAGAAATATCATGATAAAACAATCAAACAAATGGAAACCCTTGTCCACATTTTGATCATTAGACGGGCATGCATGGCACATGATTTTGTTAAACTATGTTGTGGTACATGACAAAAAGTTTCAACTATTTAAAGCTCAGAGAATATTTTAAACATAGATTTTGTCTGTTTCTTCTATAGCATTGTAGGTTTCATCCAATCCCACAAGGGCAATGTTTCAACCATTAATCATTACTACATTATTTATTATATCTACATATATATATTTATCATTTAATTTATTAGATGTGAGATTACCATTGGTGAATCTTTTTCTCTTCTTTTTTTTTGGGTTTTCGTTCTACCTAGTTTCATAGAAGCTACTAGTAGTCTAGTGGAGTGGCGAATTCTTTCTCACGAGGGATTGACAAACAAACAAATACGACAAGCTGTCTCCAAAATTTAGTGCACATTTTCTCCATACAAATGGCCACAGCCTGATCCCTAATCCCCAATCCCATGTCCCACATTCATTGCCCAATCAAATATTTACTATAGACTTGGGAGAGCAAAAGCAAAAATTGTACCATTTACTTTGGCCCCTTTTTTTTTTCATTAGTTTTTATCTCTCCATCTTAATTTGAGTCGAGGACACGAGTGACACAACCATTCTTTCCATAAATTATAACCAAAGGTGGGAGACATAATCAAATTCTTTAAACACCACCTAAGACCAATCACGAAAATTCACCACAAGTATTATTCGTTTGGGTTCTTACTTCAAAAAACCGCTTACGAATCCTTGTACATACTCAAAACGGAAAGGCTCGAGCACTGTTTTGAGGTCCAAGCCACGTAGACTGCGTATGCTTCTGCATTATGTATTTGCCCATAAAAGTGACAAGAATGGTACTTAAGAAAAGGATCCCTCCACTCCACAAACCGTGGTCAGGTTGAAACTGCTAGCTGCTAAAAAAGTGACAAATACGAGCGAAAACTGCCTCACTGAATCAACGAATAGAAAGACAGAGAGAGAGCAAGCTAGTCGGTCACTTTTTGAAAAAAGATACGTGTGGTCCAATGATACCAAGTGCTTTGGCTTTTGGATAAAATTTTTTCTTGATTGGAAGATTTTCTTCCTTAAAAAAAAAAAAAAAAAAAAAAAAAAAGAAGAAAAGGGGAAGAAGAAGAAGATAAAAATTAGTGTGTGCCTAACATGAAAAAGTAGCAGGTTGTCCAAATGAGTAAGTGGCGTAGGGGAGAGGCTAGCTGGAAGAAAGAGATGGGCATGCATTTTCAGTTTAACATGTGCCGACAAAACATGTCATTGTTGCTCTATTTGTTTTGTAATGAAAAGCGATGAGAACAGATCCCGGTTTGATATCCCATTACATCAATAAGCTACTGTTTCACCCCTAACATGAACTGAGAGATTCTCCAAGGAATAAAGACAATCATCCCTATCGATACAGACAAACAACAGTTGCTTTGAATCATTTTTATACACACACACACACTTCAATTCTGTATATGCTGTGATCGTGTGGGTGTATGTGATAATCGACAAATAATGGATACAGCTTTCACAAGCGACAAACTAATTTGCAAAAAGCCGTGCAGGGTGAATTATTATTATATTAGGAGCAAAGAATCATTTTTGGTACTTATGACAATTATCATCAATCTACAAACCTTTTTAGATCCAACCAATACCGAAAAGCGAGCAATTATTTTTAGTGCGAGTACGAGATTTGTGTGCACCAACATGATCTTTTGGCAGAGATGTTTCTAATCAGAAGTTAAGCTCCTTAGTCTCTCATTCTTCGCACATGCCTCCTGGACATCGAAAGATCCGATTCGGTAATTAGAGATTTGGTTCTGATTTTGTTGGATGGTGAAAACAAATCTTCTACAAATTACCTCGTGTAGCAATTAACACAAACAAACTCACAGCAGACCAGAGAACATCCAAAAGTCTGGATTTTAGATTTTTCACTTTTGACAAAAAGTTATCATTAAACCGACAACAAGATTTGGACCTGATTCTGTTTCTTTTCCTGTGATTCTAGAAACCGCTATTCTGATTTGTATTACAAGAGGTAATTATAGAATAACCACAAAATATTACCACTTGCTGCTTACTTTTTCAAAAGTATTGCAAGACTCGTACAAGACTAGGTGGAAGCACCAGGCTTTGGTTCTCTAACATCAAAGGAACGTGCATATAGAAGATACTCTACTACTAAAGTAAAAGGAAAAAGCGTATTTACCAATAGATCAGGAGTATTTCCAAGATTTAAGCGCATACCTGAAAAGCTTTCAACAGAGAATACCATTGGCTTTGTTCTGCAATTGCTGCAGTATACCTTTCTTTCAGACCGTCACGGATCTTTTCTTGTTCCTTAGGTCCAAGTTGCACCTTTTCGAGTTTCTACAAAATATATGCAGCAGTAAGACCTTCAGATGCACAGGGCACTAGCACTTCCATACAAAAGTGTGTCATACAAGCTGAACGAGTCGGGACAAAAGACCTAATGGAACTAATTTTTGGACTGTGATTGATAGTACATTAGTACGCTTCAGGGATTTCTCATATCTCCCCAAGATGCTAAGAGAAACATTTCTAACTTTCTATGGGGAAAAAAACTGGCAAATACCTGTTGACTGCCCTTCACAATTCCCTCCATGGAATCAATAAGTTTCATACGACCAGCAGTGCTTGTAATGGCATTTTGAAACTGAACGACATCACAAAGATTGCACCAGTGCCAGTTAGAATATGATCACAGACGAGAAACACGTAGCCAACTTTTTCTATATTACAATAAAGAACACCAATTTAGCCTCCCAATCCAGTTTTAATCACATAAGTTTATTTTATTTATTTATATAACGTATTTATTTCGTAAAACTTAGTATAAAGAAACTTTCAATTGCCAAGGCTGTTGCATTTAACGTCACAAAGAATTCCTACTCCAATTTCAGAAGTATTTCAGCTCTATGTAGGCATTAAAATGCTAACTTCTATTTTTTCCCCCTCCATTTTTAGATATTAAATTTCTTCTCGAGTTCTCAAGCAGAAAAATTTTTCCGAAAATTGTAGAAAAATCCTGCATCTACATCTTAAATCATAAAAGAATCATTCTCATTCTCTTAATTTCTCGTTTTGAGGTAAAAATTAACTCAAAAAGGCATTCTCCTAGAAGAATAGCATACATGAAGAGAAAAGCAAAGAAAATTAAGAAAAACTCAAGGCCACAAAATTTAACACCTGTGAATGTGATGACTAGTTCTTAAACAGAACCACAAAGGAAGATTTTGATGAGACACCAGACCTTGCATTATCCATACCTGTGAACTTATTGAATTCAACAATGATATTTCCTTTAGCATCAATTCCTTTATTTCCAAGAGTGCATTGTAGGTATCATAGTGCTTTTGAGTTTGTTGATGTTTTCCCTGAATATGACCAGACAATTCTGACAACCTACGCTCATATCTGCATAGAGATGGGCCAAATTCTTATTTCTGAAAAGATTGCAAAATGAAAATAGAAAACAACGACAACAACAACATACTGGATAAGTTCTGATTGGGATGGCACATTGTCAAGCTGGCGGTTTACTGCCAGTATTGCCCTTAGTGTAGTGGCAAGTTCCTGCAAGAAGAATTCACAATTTCATAATTTATCCGATTATAAATTGAAGCAAGGATCCAGCTCAATACACTCTCATAAAACAGAATTTGCAAGACACAGTAACATTATTATTCAGATTCAAATCTCTCATGACTGTATTTTTTAACACTGAAACTTAACATGATCTCCTGTATTAGTAGTCTAATAGTAGAGATTGGCAATCAGACACTATGCTCCTATAATCGGGAAGAACTATAAACATACCTTCCTAGCTGAATTCAATTCTTCTGCTGATTCACTTAACGAGTGATTCAATCTATCTGAGAGACTCTTGCTATCACAACCAGTTGCCATATTCTCCTTCAAATCAACAAGTTCGGCTTCCAACTGAGAACGTTTTGCACCGGAATATGACTGGAACTCAGATTCTTTCCTTTCAAGGTCCTGCAAAAAACCATCCAATGGTTGAACTAATCCACAAATCACTTTCATGCTTCAATTGACAATGTAGCATTTCCGGGTTTTATCTTTTTTGCTCTCAAAAAAGTTAAGACTGGAACCATAAGTGGAAGCTCGACATCACAAGCGTACTCCATCAACAACATTCAATTTGAGTGTGCATTCGCACACAAAAGGGAGTTCTAAGAAAACAGTTCTTCTCATGTAACCCCATTGTTAAGTTGTGGAGTCTAACTGTTGCCCTCGCACAAAGACAACACACAAGCATGGACCTTTAAAATTTCAGTAGCCCTAGTTTCCTTATATTTGGGCTCACCGTTTTTACGGTATCATTCGGATTTCAGAGGTTGGAGGGGGAAAAAAAGACAGTCTGAAAGTGCGAGACTTTCCCTTGTAAGCTTGTTCTTCATCATAATAAAGTATTGCAGCGGCTAAAAGTGAATGTAGCTCTTATATTGAGGGTGAACCACTATAAATCTTGTACGTTTCTTTTTCTTACGCGATTTCATTACTCTCGATAACAAGGAATCAAGACATCTAGTTCTTAAACACCCATTTGGTCTAACACACACAAATAAGCACAAGGTCGGTAACTCGATGGGAAAATCCAATTCATGAGGTTCAAATGCTCCACACAACTTACTCCAATAAGCCCTGGTTTATACCACCTTACACCTATATAATCTCTTCATTTTTCAACACAATTCAAAAGGTTTCTAATTTCTCTCAACATACTAACATTGCAATTATGAGAAGAAAACAACATAGAATGGTTATCATACATATATAAATATATATATATATATATATTATTTATACCCTCAGTGATTGTAGAAGTGATACCAACATTTGCACTTTAGTCTCAGCACCTCCCATGGAAATCCGCACTCGTAGCTGCTGCAATTGGTTCAAAGCACCCATCTTGCTCTGATTCAGGCACGAAAAATACATGCGGAGTTAACCACACACATGAATATCAGAGTCGGATTACACAAAACAAGCATACACAACAGAACAAAAACCTCATCTTTGCCATCTCGGACACGATCAAGCAGCCATTGCACAACAGGAAGCATGCTTTCGCAATCAAGGCTTCGAATTTGCGCGGCTTCAAGGGAGTGCGGGCATTTCATCGACCTCAGAGACTCTTCGATTTCTTTTCTGCCATCGTTGCACAGTCAGTCATACGCAATCATATATATATATATATATATATATAGAGAGAGAGAGAGAGAGAGAGACGAGTTGAGTACGTACGAGTTGTCCTCGTGAGTTGAGGTTTCGCTAGACGAAACGGCGACGTCGATTTGGGGGTTTTCTGGTTTGAGAACGGCGACGCACCAAGCGAGGCCTCCGGCGAGTTTTTCCGGCGCCAGTTTGTCGGGGTTAAGGGCATCGGTGTAACCGGCCGACGAGAGTTGATGGAGAATCGGGTGAAGATGATTCGGTGACTCGGGCTGACACGGAAGCTCAGCCATGTCGTTGTTGACTCGGTTTCAGAGCGAGTTTGGGTGTTTTGGGTTCGTAGTTGTCGAGGAAGACGATGTTATTGGGCCTTTTCTTGGGCTTATATCTTGGGCTTACTTACTTATTTGGGGTTGGGCCAAACTTTTTGAAGCGAGAACTCCAAGAAAAAGCTAAATTGCATTTTGGTAATTTATCCGTCTAGTCCATAAACTATGAACATTTTGTTATTTTAGTCCCTGAATTTTCTATTTTGACAAAATTATGTTTTTTGATAGTTTTAGTCCCTCACACTAAAATTGACGGACGAATTCTGAAATTTAACATAGATAATCATATTTTTATGGAATAATAAATAAAAATTTGAAGAAATTATTGCATTATGCTCAAAAACTTTAGTTTTTAAGTGTTTTAATAAGAATAAGGAGGACATTTACATACTTTAGTGTAATTATTGTTTTACAATTTCATATTAATATGGAGTTGAAACATGATTATATACACTAAATTTAAAAAAATCATCAATTTCAATGTCAGGGACCAAAACTACCAAAAATCAAAAGTTCAGGTGTTAATTTTGCCAAAATCAAAAGTTCAGATAACAAAGTGACATAATATATATAATTTAGGGATTGAACAAACAAATTACCTTTTTCTAGACGTATGTTACAGTTTTCATAAAATAATTAAAGTAAATAACATATTTTTAAATGATTTAAAATAAATAATATTAAATAAAGAATCTATCAGATAAATGATTTATTTACGTCTTATAAATATAATATTTATCTTAGTAAAGTTTTCATTTACTTGATAAATTTGTTATTAATTTCAAATGTTTTAAACCTTACCTTTTACTTTAATTTTTTCGTCAAAACACTATTTATTATAATTTCAATACCGTCAAATTTTTTTAAAAAAATATTAAAGAAAACATATTACTGTTTAGAAGTACACAAATTATTTAGTTTGTAAACTATTGCGCTAAAAAATGAAATAACGAGCAAATAACATAGACTTTCTTCTTGTTCCTTAAGGCGTTTTTTGGTAAGATATTTATTAGGTTTCACATTAACAATAAAATATTTATCGGGATATAAATAAATAAATGTGTGGATAAATAATATTCTTTATGCAAATCATATGTTATTACGGTGAATATATATATATATATATATTAGAGAGATTGTAATATCTCTTTTATTATTATTGGGTAGTGAAAATAATAAAGTCATACATTAAAAAAGTACAAGCAAGTATAGTGATATAAATTGAAATAAGTGAAGTGTAAGGATTAATAGTGTGTAGTGGGGACTAAGCCATTACGTGCGCGAGGGCGATTGAGCGTTTAGGGTGCACTTTGTACGTACGCATCGTAACAAGGAGTCAAGGAGCATTCTCTTTTTGAATGCGGTGCTTTTTCAGATTAAATCTAAACCATTGATTTGATCGGACATGATCTAACGGTCGGATTCGAATGATTTTAGATTTGATTTAAACCGTTAATTGAATTATTACAATCTAATGATCATAATTAAATTCTAATAACCAATGTGTATGTCTATTAAAACAGATACATTTTTTAAATGAAAATACACATTTTCATTTTAAAAGATATGTTTATTGTATCTGTTGTAATTCTTCATGAACATACATATCAAAGTCTATAAAACTTTAACTTCTGATGTCAGTTTCATATCTTGTTTTAAAATTTAATAAGATTGTTATTTATTAAATTTGTAAATTTATTATATCTTGAAGGTAATTTATTATAATATCCGATATCAAACCATTAGTAAGGAGGATGAATAAAAACCTTAAAAAAATAATTCCAATACTTCAAATCTTATGATTTTTTCTCTTTTTTTTTTTTTTTTTTTTAAATTTCTTTACATCATTACAGTTTTTTCACCACCTCCTGATTTCAACAAAATATATATATATATATATATATATATATATAGACGATGCAATAAAGTTAAAGTACAAAAGTGGGTAGCAAGGAAAGCCTGCAGTCCATTGTGGCTTTAAAAGCGAGACAAGGCGATGATGAATAAACGGAGTTATTAGTCTTGTCGTTTATGAGAGGG
The DNA here is from genome assembly GCA_008635985.1 of Ficus erecta. Taxonomy (NCBI): domain Eukaryota; kingdom Viridiplantae; phylum Streptophyta; class Magnoliopsida; order Rosales; family Moraceae; genus Ficus; species Ficus erecta. Next base: position 56,187 of record BKCH01000687.1, on the reverse strand, counting down.
AAGAAAATGAATGGCAAAGCTATTAAGAATGAATGTGTTTATAGGTCTGTCTCTGTGTCTCGACCTCGATCTCTTTCTCTCTCTAGAAAATGTGAGTTTTCACGGTATGTCTGTATCATGGGCATTGGGCATGATGTCCAAAATCTTGGTCATTAATACATGACGTGATTGGTGCTTATTTTTTTACATGGGAAGTCGTTGAGATTTGGTATAAGCATTTAATGCCCTTTACAAGCCGGCTTTCACCTCCTAAAACTTGTTTATTGCGTTGGGACTCAAGTTCATGTTATCTTATTTTATCAATAGATTTTTAATTAATTATTAATTTATTTAATTACTTTTAATAATCAGTATTTTTAATAAGATTAAATTCTTAAATTTAAATAATATGACATGATACAATTAGAAGATAGTTAATGAGATATAGAATTTAACATAGTAGATCTTAATTCTTGGGACCCTATCAATTATAATAATGACAATATGATATGTGTTTGGTCGCTAACTATTAGAGCGAATGTTTCACTCTTTTATAACAATTCAACTCAAATCTAATACGTTGAGACCCTATTATTTACATTGTGTTGGGACCCTATCATCTACATCCACTATTGTAGTAGTGACAATACGATATGTGTTCAGTCGACTTACTATTAAAGTGAATTCATTTAAATATTTTACTATTTCATAACAATTTGACTCAAAATCTAAATCTAAAATTTCCCCTCTTAGAACTCCATAATATATCCATTTTTCTACTTTTATATCATTCAAATGTTACTTAAATAATAATAAATAAATAAAAAAGAACCATTTAAACACATAAGTACTTTGAATACACTAATCAAATTTTATAGTAAATGCAAACATTACTTTAAATGAACATTCAAATGTAATTTATAATCTCATCGACCATTAACTTAAGATATGAGGGTTGTTTATTAGCCCCTTTGAGATTGCGATTATTTTTCATTAGGGATGATAGTTTTATTATCTTAGGACATTCAACCCTAATAAAGTGAGGTAAACTTGATTTTTTTAAAATTTTATTGTAATGTGTTTTGTAAATTTTTAATTTTGATAATTTATACTTTAGATTAATTTATTAAAATTAACGGCTATATTAAAGTCACATATCAATTTTGTTAAAAAAAATTAACATCATTATTAATGAGATAGATCTGCTACATATTTATAAATTTATAAATTCAAGACGTAACTCATCAAAATTAAAAGTTGAATGGATAATTAGGTTTTGTGTTTAAAGGTCTATGTCCAGAACTCTATCTATTTAGTTCCACAATTATATATTTCTTCTATTTGTCACTTTTGTCTACATTTAATTGATACATTGTATTATTTATTAATATTGTCTATAAAATCATATGTTCATGGCTTGTTTGTTTTGTTTTCCCCTTTTTTTTTTTTAAGGAAATTTTTTTTAGAGACTTCTGAGTAACTATAATGATGAATTAAAATTTAAATAAAAAAAATGAATTTTTCCGCTAGTGTGGCGGTGGGTTTCGTCCCGAACATATGTGTCCGTTACAATCCCAAATTTTGCCACCAATAAAATTAAAAAAAAAAAAAAATTTGTTTGTTGTTAAATGTCTTTTAGCAGCTTAGTAAATCCACGAAAAAGGTACTTTTTCAAGAATAGCATTCTTTGCCATAACAGTCCTGAAAAAGCAAGCAAAAGGGTTAGCTTTTTTCTCTCCAGTACAACTGCTATGCCCATTTAAAGCTGCAAAAATATACCTGAATATTGGCCCTTAATTCCTGCATATTGTTTAGTTCAAAAAGTAAAACGGCTTCCACTTCTTTTCTTTTCTTCTCTTCTCTTCTTCTTTAAAAATAAAAAATAAAAATAAAAAAGAAAGAAAAAACAGCCAGGGAATGTTGTTCATCAAGTGATTAGCAGCCAGTTAATTAGTACCTAAAAATAAAAAGAATTGAAGCAGAAAAGCTTGCAAAGAAACAGTGTATTACCGGTTGAATAATTAACTAATTAAAAATATATTCTCATCTAATTTTGAGTTAAAAATAAAAAATAAAAATGGTGTTTTCAGTGACTCACTAACATGATCAATAATGCGCAGATCAGACAACACTTTTCAGTTTCAGACCCTCTTATCATCATGATCATGATCATCAACAGAGTAGTCGACCCCCTTTTTTTTTTCCCTAAAGCCTGCAGCCAAACCACAATAGGCAAGTTGTACCTCATGTTTTGTTACTTTGGCGCGCGCGTGTATATATATATATATATATATTTGATGTACACAATTAAACATATACATATCTTCACGAGACAGATGGATTGCAAGAGCCTTCAAGAGAATGACTTTCACACATATATATATATATGTATTTGTAATTTTCAGATAATTGGATATCAATTGAGACAATCAAACTAAATAAATTCCATATGTAATATGTTAAACAAATCAACACAATGCACATGTTTTGTACGTAGAGCATATAATATATCCATATTTATATATATATATATATGTAGATATATATGATCAAGTACATGATAATGATTGTATTATATATGATTATACTCCGGCATAGATTTCGAGCGCATCCTCAGTACAGTTGGAGACGAAGTAGGAGAAGTAGTCTGAGAATTTGAAGGGACGGTAAAGTAGAGGATGTTCCTTGTCGATCAACTCTTGTGGCACTTCAATCGTTACTTCCTCTTTTGGCACCAAGAATAGCCCACAACTATACCTATCTTTATCCCCTTTCAACATCACCCTGTGTGTTGCTGCATGTAGTCTCCCATTGCTCCACGCCTATACATATATACATATACACATATATAGATCAATATCCCAATAAAATAAAAATAATCAATTAGAGTACACCCCTTCGAAGCAAAAAAAACAAAGAGTACACCCCTCGTTCAAAATAATCATAAAATTTTTAAATTGTTTGTTACTACTTACAATATGACGGTTCAAAATAATGTGACGGGTCAAAATAACAGTGAATTTTTTCAATGACCAAAATTTAGTACCTTAAGTGCATCACCAACAAAGACTATGAAAGATGCCTCGGGGAGTTGGACTTGAAGCCAAGTGCCTTGTTTGGTGAGAAGCTCTAGACCTTGCACTTCGTTCTGGCATAGAATGGTGAGGGCGCTCTTGTCGGTGTGAGCCAGCAGACCGAGTTGAACCGAGTCGGCGGACGCCGGTCCAACTCGGTACTTCATCAGACGCAACACCGTGCTCGTGCCCTCCACGTGCGATTTGTAGTGCTTTTCCATGCCCAAGCTCTCCAACATCATTCTTAGAATCATGAAGCTTAGGTCCGACATCTTTTTGGCCATGTAGCTCACACTCTCACTAGTAATTTTCCAAACAGTAGGCGATTTTTTTTTTTTTTGGAACATAGAAAAAAAGTGGTTAATTTTCATATCATAATAAATGTGACATTTTGATGTAACTTTTCTTCCTTTTTATTTTTAAGCCAGGAAAATATATGTCATGCAAAACACGGATATGTTGATCATTGAATATTATATATTCAATGACGTTTTCTTTGACTATTTTTGTGATTGTTTTTAATTTATTGACCGTTAATATGATCTACAAAACTCCAAGGAAAAAAAAAATTAATGCATTAAAACATTTAAGTGAAACCGTTACGTTTTAGGGAAGAAACTGATATATTCTTAGTTCTTCTTTAATTTCTGAGTATGAAGTCTGAGAATTAGGCAAGCCTCAATTAATGAGGCATTGGCGGGTAGTGAAACTGTTTGGTAGCAGCCATTATATCATTGTCTCAATACATATATATACATGTATTATATATATCGATATAATCATATATCATTAAAAGCAAGAAATGGCTGTAGTTCTTTGGTTCATATTTTGACATATATTTCAAATAATAATAATAATAATAAGTCGAGGTGATAGTCATCTGTTGGCAGACATTAATTGTTCCAGCTAATTGTTCCTTCAAATTTTTAGAGAACCAAAAAAAAAAACTTTGATAAAAAAATATCAACTCGAAATTATGGAAAAATAAATGCAAAGATTTCCTTCAAGATCTCCACTTTTTGGCTTTTTCTGATCAAGTTTAAACGGAACAAAAATTTTGACAAAATCAACCAAGTTAATTTCTACTTTTTCTAAGAATTTATCATATAATATCTTTGTGAAAATCATTTCAGTTAGATCCGAGATTCCTCAAGAAAAAAATAAATAAAAGGTGGCTGAAAGCATAATTCAAAAGGGCGAAAAAAAAAAAAAGTTAATGAGCCAAGGAGATCAGCTAGAAACAATTTAAAAGTACAACATTTTGCCATCTAAGAAGCTTTAAAATAGCAATTAATCTGAAGATGTGATATCCTCCTAAATCACCAGAAATGTTAAAAGAGAATAAATTTATGGATACAAGAGAAAATTTGTTGATGTAAAAAAAAAAAAAAAAAAAAGAGGAGAGAAATAAATAGAGAGTAGTAATTAAAAGTAATTATAAGAAAAAATACTCACCAGAAAGCCTTGTTTCCTTGGGGCCACATGAGGTAAGTGAAGGACTGAACCGCGTCGAAGGAGGAACCGTTGTCGATGCCGAAGCTTTCGCTAAGCGGGATGGCGGGGCAGTTGGCGGCGTAGCTCCGGTAGGGCTTGGAGCTGGTGTGCTTCTGCTTGGTCTCATCAGGGAGATCAAACAAAGCCTTTGATGCCATGAATATTTGTTCACGTGAACTACTACAACTACTACTACTACTGCTACTAGTAGTCATGTTATAATTAGGGATATTTTCCTCACACTTCAATATGAAACAACCGTATTTCTCAAACGCCTCTCTCATTTTCCCACTCTTGCCTTTCCACTCCTCACCACCAGTAGTACTCCCTTGTTCATGATCCAATCCCACTATCTCCTTTGGAAAATTAATTATTGGGATTTGTGCCTTCCCATGATCTTCACTATTTCCCATCTCCATAGTTTTTCTCTCTTTTTTTTATTTTTTATTTTTACTGATTCTCTTCTCTCTCTCTCTCTCTTGTTCTCTCTCTCTCTCTCTCTCTCTCTCTAAAAAGTTATATTGTTTAAGAGAGGGGTGTCGTTCAATTTATAGGAATCAAATATGCAAAGGCTTGGCTAGCTAAGTTATGTTTTTTTTAGTTGCCACAAAAAGCCCCAAAACGCGGTTTACTTGGCACCTCTTTTGTGTGCTTATAAATGTCTTGTAGACGTGTCACTAGCTCATCACCGGTTTTGACTTATTACTTTCATTAGAAGTCTTCATTTTCCCAAAACTCACTGGTAATTAATGAATTTGTTATTAATTCAACCCCGAAAAAAAAGGGAAAAAAAAAAAAGAATGTTTGACGCGCACTGTAATTAATATGATACTTGTGAACCTTTATTAATAAGTAGTGTTAAATATAATTAATGTCTTTTTTTTTTATTAATATTGTTAAAGAAAATAAGTGATATTCAAAGTCACCCATTAATATAAGATAAATCTCATAATCGGGGACCCACTATTTTAGTTGTGGCAACATTTTTCAAAAAAAAAAAAAAAAAAACAAAATGATGAGTAAGGTCGCAATTTGTGGTTGGAGAACTAAAGTTTGACGAGTGTTTTGAGCATCAATACTAATTATGTCAAAAGAATGACTGCCTACAGAGTTCTGTACACATTTAACCACTCTCTACTTGGTGGATTTCCTTTTGAATTTTGATGACGATGATAAAGATATATGTGTGTATTGTGTGGTGGCCAAATTAAATGTTGCAGTTACTTAGCCAAAAAAAAAAATAATAATAATAATAATTGTTGCAGTTATGGCTAGCATTTATGGGTATCTGATGGGGTTGTCACAAAGCCTCATTTAACATTTAATGCAGTTTTTTTTTTTTTTTTTTTTTTGTGGGGTGGCTAAAAATTTATAAAAGCAAACATCATATTCCCTGGTATATAGCTTTCTGAGAACAAAGTTAAATGACTTAAATGACCAAATTCTATTGTAATTAATTTTTCTTAGGATTCCTTGAAGGACTTCAAACATCAAAGAGGGGGAAACCACTAGGGCATTTAAATATCCTCAACAACTACTTATAAAAAAAAAAAAAAAAACTCAACAGCATGCTGTTAACCATTATGATAATAATGAAATTGAGTATTTTTATAAATAATACAGATTTCTTAATATTAAATCTATCTAAATTCACATCAACTAGTGTCTAATATACAAATCTAACATTTCAAAACAAAGTCCTATTAACATGATCTTTGTTTCACACCAGATCCTCATAACAAAGAAAGCAATATTAAGGGATATCGATACTATTGAACACCACCAACGAATGGAATATGGGTCTTAAGGATGGCAATGGAGCGGGAGGTGGGGGCAAAAAATGCTTTCTCATCCTTATCCCCGCCCTTCAAAGCATTCCCCTTCACCGGCTTCCTCCCATTTAAGAAGAGACGGGGACAAGAGTGCATTCCTCATACCCACCTTAATTCTCACCATAATTTTCGTGATCGATAAAAATTTCAGTAAGTTGGAAATAAAAAATAAGTTGAAGTAAGTGTGCGTTTGGTTCGCTGGTTGGAGATGAAATTTTTAAATTGAAATTGGTTGACTTTTTAGATACTAGTTACAAATTTTGTTGATTTTCAGAAAAAGATAAAAACTGAAATGAAAAAGTATAGTTTAGTTAGAGTTAAATTTGAATGTCAAACAAAGTATAAATTATACATCCAATCCTACAGGAAAAAATGTCACCCTTAATGTATCCCATGATATGAGCCCCTTTTTTTTTTTTTTTTTTTTTTTTTAAATGAGGATGTTTAACATGTACACCCATATTGCTTCCAAGAATTTTTCCAATAAATATCCATGTGCAGTAGCAATTGAAGGGCTGTGAACCAAATTTGGGTAGATCAACAAACTTATCAACTTTTGTGGGCAGTGGAGAGAAAGAAAAGAACTAGAATTATAAGCTAATATTGGTTTTGTCTGAATTTTTGTCAGGCAATACTATTGTTTTGAGCTAATGCTTCTATTGGTGTAAAATAAAAAAGAAAAAAATAAAACATTTACACTATTTAACGTACAACAGAAAGTACCCAACATAACAGTATCTAATAATTGATACAATAATAAAATATAATAGATGTGGGAACTTAAATGATTAGTAAACTAATAGGAAAATAGCTAGGGTTTGGAAACGATTTGACGAGACTGAAAGTGTAGTGTAGTAGTACCGTTGGCATAAAAATCTTTGATAATAACCGCAAAATCAACTGGGGATGGGACACCCACCAAGAATTCTGAACGGACAAGTCAGGAAAGTCACATGTACTACTAGTTACAACTTGTTCAACATGAGTCACTCTCTTGAGCCTTGTACTTAAGCCCAAAAAAAAAAAAAAAAAAGTCACTCTTTGAGCCTAGTCCTTTGGAATTAATTTGGTGCTGGCCGAGTTGGTCCAACCACCATGTGTTTAAGCTGCATTTATTAACGTATAATATATATATATATATATATATATTTAAAAAATTGTATCATCCATAGATTAGTTTATGACCTAGTGTTGAGACGATGGTGGTGGGAGTGAAATTGATTATATCCTCGGAGTAGAACTAGATTAGATTTTTTTCATTCTATTGATGAACCCTTAGATGTCTACTAGACAAAAGAGATATGCCATTTACAGAAGGTTGGAAGTACAAAAATCTCGTGATTATTGATGATTTTAGCTCCTTAAATCATTATTTGTAATTAATTCTAATTTCTTGATGTAAGATTGTAGAATCCATCAAAGGCATATTCTCTATCTTTATTTAGTTAGAGAACTTATAAAAAGATTAAAAACAATCCAATTTAATTTGATATTGCACCTTAACCTCTATATATATATATATATATATATATATATATAAGTACTGTCTTCAATTTGTTTCTTAATCTCATTCTTTTTTAGCACTTTAGTGACAACCAAATGACCATTTAATTTCAAGCTAGGCCATTGGCAAGAGTATTTTGCTACTACTACTATTATTATTATTATTATTATTATTATTATTATCATCATCATCATCATCCCCGTCTTCATCTATTTGTGTAATTATTGTAATATATACGAAAAGTACTATGGTCATGAATGAAAATAAAGATAATATATAAGTAATCATATGCAAATAGTTGTACCTTAGGGGGTACCATCTTAAATTTGCCTCTTGTGAACCAAGATTCGTTTTTGATCTAGTTATGTGTCAACCAAACCGAATTATAGGCTCATTACAATAAAAGGGTGGAGAGAGAGATACTATAATTAGCCTTTGGTGCTTTTTCTTTCTTTGACGTCATAATTTTTTATCATGCAAGTTGGTTTTCTTCTTTATCTTTCTTGTTGCTCACTCGTAGCTTTATGTAGTGTGGTATGGGGTATATTGGGTTCATTTAAGTGGTCCAAAAACACACAGCAAAACCTATAGATATATATATTTTTTTCTATATACGTATAGATATATTATGGATCATGGGGTCAGAAAAAAAGAAAAAGAAAAAAAAAAAGGTTTTCCATATGATTTACTGTAGACAGGTTGGCATATATCTTTTTCTTGCCTTTATTTTAAGACAGTACTCAATGTCTCAACTCAAGCCAGCGATCAATGGTGTGGAAGAAAGAAACTCTCTAGTGGGAGAAAATTAGCTGATCATATCTACCAATATCAGAAAACGATTTTTTTTTTCCTTCTAAAGAAATAGAATATAATTAATGTCGTTACGGAGAAATTAATCAGTTGATGTATCACGTCATTATGTTCATGATTTACATGATGCATATTTATCTTTTATCCTATTCACTTAAATTAGGTAAAATATATTAAGAGAATACCGATTAAGAATTTAGGATAAAGCTGACATTGACAAATCCTCTAATTATCAATTGTTTATTGAAAGAGTGTTATATAAGCACGATAATGTGAAATACCCGGTCTATTCTTATCATTTTATTCTCTTTGTATAAACAGAAATTCAAGGATCTACGAATATAACATAAATGATTTGATTCAATTCAATACAGGTGATGGATTCAGGTTATTTCTACCATTATGAGTCTATCGTCACATAATCATGTATAATTAACAGGACAAAAACCTTAAAATAAGATTAAGTTGAGATATGGAGTATCGAATTGTAAGAAAAAGAAAGAAACGCGTTCTAACCGCTATCGGACGGGATCTGAAGTTTTACCGTTTGTGAATGGGGATTGGTCTCGGATTTATAGAGAATGCTACCTCTCCATACACGTCATGGACGAGTTGTCATTTCTAATGGTGGTGGTGTCATATGCTCATTGGCATGCATGAGATAATATCTTAGTAAAAGAAATAAATAAATAAAGAAGAAGAATTTAAAATTAAAAAGAAATAAGAAAAAAAAAAAAAAAAAAGAGAGAGAGAAACGTCAACTCTCAAGAGCTCTTCTTTAATCAGTCCTTGCAAAATTGGTCAATTTCATATGGAAGCTCTCCTTTGATTTGCTCGAAAGCCTTCTTGATTCTTTTATCTGTTTAGCCATCAGAATTTTGATATCTGCATTACTTATATAGTATCTTTTTGTGGGCCTAACTACAGTCCACTTGACAGCTAGTGAAGCCTAATTTAGCTAGCATTTGAAAAGCAACTCCCACTGTAGTAAGGTACACATGATATATTTTCTTTTTTGTTTTTAATTTAAGCGCGGATTTAGATTATACGTTTCATGATAAAATAAAATAAATAATAAATAATTATTAAATTATGTTTAGAAACACATATGATACACATATATTGTGAATTTATTAATAAATGTGTATATATAATTAATATAATTAGTCTATATTAACTGCCGAGATGATATAGCATCGTCATATTTTTATTTTACTTGCTACCAACTCAGAAAGCTAAACAATGCAGATGAAGAGTTACAAGCATTGCTTAATGATAATTTCACACCTGATTTTATTAAAAGATGCAGAGTTCGAATTCTCTTATGCTCAAATGATAAAAATAAAGAAAATAAAAAATAAAAAAGGCCAAAAGATGTGAGTTAAACCTGCTTTTATGGTAATGGGTATGTTTTGTAATTAGCAAAACGGTAGGGGCAAATACTAGCTATAATTCTAATGGAAATCAGGAGATAATTGTATAATTTTCCCTTTAAAGTCTTATTGTTCAATATACGTTCCTATCGTTTGTCTTTGCGTTTGTTTAGACGTTATCGTTTCTAGAGGTGATTGTTTTTTAAGTAGAAAAAGTAATAAAGACATCAATTCTATTCTGACTTTTTATATCAATTTTAAGTTGTTATTTTTTTTTTATTAATATAGAATGTCACATTATAAACAACCAGATATTGCATTTGTCAATGAAAATTTAATAAATTAAAAATTCGTATAAAAGTTAAGAGTCCTATTGCAGATATAATTTAGTAATTATATATCTGAATCTCAATATAATTTTGTAATTATATATATATTTGAATCTATTATAAGATATAAAGTTTGAATTTTTACGTTAAATGGTGTGCATAGCATTGCTTTTTTTTTTTTTTTTAAACTTATATGCACTTTTTGTAGTGTAGTTGTTACTACTATTTTTTATGGAGGAAATTACTATTTTCTTGTTATGTATAGATGTCGTTTGATGAGAGGTTTTTGTTTTTCCAGATGTCGGTTATTAAATCAATGTAGTTTTTTAGATACTTCGGTTTTCTCAATTAATGTCGTTTCATTTTGTACATTGTCGTTTTTCCCTAAATTATGTCAATTATCACTTTTTCTTGTGGTTTCCTGATATGTTCTCGTTCTTTTAAGAGTTCACTATTTTTTTTTTTTTTTTGGGGAATTTCTTTTTTCAGAAACTTCAAAACTTTCTTCTTAATAGTTTATTTAGCAAAATTCAATATTGGCATTATGTTCTCTTTTTCTTTTTAATAAACACCTATACAACTACTCCCTCATGATTCCATGATAAGAAAAATGATCCAAGAGTAGATAAAGTAAATATAAAGATAAAGACATACATTTTACGTTTATCATACTACAAACAAAAAGCTTAACCCTACTCGGGGAATAGTGTTGTGAGATAACAAAAGGTGGACTCCACCAACTCTTCTTTCACAATCTGATCGAGTTGGATTGTATTGAAGTGCTTTAATAAAATCCTGCCGACCCTCCTTTCACAATCCGAGTTGGATTGTACAGGAGTGCTCTAATAAAAATCACACACATCTAATTTATTCATCAACAGAAAAACGACATAAATAATTTATTGAAACCCCCCGACATAGGATGCATGTTATGATGAAGCTAGCTAAATTCCAGCGTAGGCAAACAATTGTTGAGCAGAGTCTAAGGCTCTTCCTTGATCGGAACCGCAAATGCTCCCAAAGAATAACGATCTTTCTCTCCACTCATCATCACCCGATGCCTGACGGCGTGCATTCTCCCATTACTCCATGCCTGCATGCATGCATGCATGCATGTAACAAATTTATGATGCGAAATATGCTTCGGGGTATCAATGGAACGCTAAACATCATAACTAATAGAAAGTGAGTCTCATCTGTAGATCACATGTCCTAAGATCCACTCTTACTAGCATATGATGTTTAACGTCATTAATGTCTTTTAATATTATTTGTAAATGAGATATGTGGTTATCTACATGTAATATAAGATGATTTTTTTCGTGACGAGTTTTTACTATGGACATTTTTGTTCTATTTTTTTGTTTGGCAAGAGGAAAAAAATTAACTTTTTTATAGGGAAAAAAAAAACTTTTTTAAAAGGAAAAAAGGATGCTATTTTATTACAAACTCATTTTTTTAGAACACAACGAGAAATCAACAAGGAATCAAAGATGGTCCATAGAAATCAGCATTAAACAGAAAACGAAATTAGCTATAGAGTGAGCTACTACGTTTGTTTGGTATATATTGAAAGAGAAGAAAATAAGTGATCAAAGTGAATGACTATTTTATCAATTAATTATATTATTTTGACTTTTTAAGTGCAAATAGGTAGGCCTTGTATTCGTACAGGTAATAACTACTTTTCTCATCAAAATTCTTTTCATTTTTGATCGATCAGGGGGGGGGGGGTTGAGACCAATATATCGTTTTCTTCACCTTATTTTTCTCGTCTCATTCTCTTTTCTCTCCTATCAAACAACCTACAAAGTCATTTTCTCATTAAAAACCCCTCCACTCATTCATTCCCTTCCACTTTTTGGACCTCTACCAAACTTAGTGCAAAAGTCGGACCCTTCTAACACACATTAGGTAAATTCCATCAACGAAAAACTTCCAGCTAGAGATATGCACGCCTTTTTTTGGAGACGAATTTGTTTTTCAACTTCCAAAATTTGTACGCATATATATCATATGAGTAGGACCATATTAACGTACCAAACCAAAAATTTGAAAATAAAAAAAAATTTTAAAAATAACTATTTCATCTACACCCCTTAAATTTTAGAGTCACTTTCAATTTGCCCCATGAACTTTAAAAACTCTCACTTTAAGCCTTCTACCAGAATTTCATTTAAAAACTAATAGAAAAATAGAAGAATTAGTATTATTAAGCCAATTCTATTAGGATTTCTACTAAAAACAAACGGAAAAATGTCACATAACTGCACTTAATTCACTTTTTTTTTTGTCGGTTTTTAACTGAAATTCTAATAGAAAAGGTAAAGTGAGGTTATATTCAAAGTTCAAGGACAAAGTGAGGATGATGTAGGGATATGAATGAGAATAATCTATAAGAGAGAGAGAGAGAGAGAGATTCGTGATCATACCATAAGAGGATCTCCAACAACAAAGATGTAGGAGTTAGGAGATAAAGACAAGTTGAGCCATTGGCCATCTTTGGTTTCAACTTCAAGGCCAGCAACTTGGTCGTCACAAAGGATTACGCTCATGAGTTTGTCAGTGTGTGGATGAAGCCCGCTTGTGTACTCTCCTTCTGGAGAAGCTTTGTACTTCATTACCTGCGCGGCCACTCCGGACACGCGCCTCCCTCCGAATGGCTAAGATCTGACCATTTCTCTTAATCTAATGGCCGAAAATCACCCATTTTTTAGCTCTTTATATATCCTCCTAAGCCTCAAACCCTAGTGTGGAGATTTGAGGGAGAAAACACAAGTTAGAGGCACGAGAAATTTCTTAGAGACAAGAGCTTGGAGTTGGAGATTCTTGAAGAATACTTGGGAGAGATTCTTGAAGTTCATCTCCACAAAGAGTTTTCTCTTCCTTTCTCACTACCCTAATCTTTATTGAAATTTGTATTTGAGAATATTGTATGAACATGTTTTCAATTATGGATTTCTCAACAAGATTAGTTGTGGATTCCTCTATGTTGAGCTAGAAATTATTTCTAGGGTTTGATGTAACTTTGTTTGCACTATGTTTTGAATATTTTGTCAATTGTTGATTTAAATTTCATTTCAGTTTATTTATGTCTCTTTATGCTTAATGCCTCTAATTTATTTTGCCAATAAGTTAGATGATCTTAGATTGTAAATTTGACGCTTGGGAGAGATTGAGTTCGTAGTCCAGATTTGGGAACATAGTATAGGTTGTTGTGAGACCGAGAGGAGATCAACACTTATATAATCAAACTAGGATTTTAGTTATTGTGAGGCCGAGAGGCGATCAACATCTTGATTTCCAATTTCAGGGCTAAACTTAATGAATGTGTGGGGAACAAGTTAGATAGGGATATCAATTTAGTGATTCATGCATATTATCTCATTTGACGTTCGGGAGAGGTAATGAGGTTAAATAGGTCCCTTGATTAATGAATTGAGTGCAATTGGCTAGCAATTGCTTAATAGTATGAACATGGGAATAACAGGATGAAGTCAAGTCCCTAGTACATTTGTACATAGAAGTTTCCATATTTTATTTTCATGTTTATATTTGTTTTTGTTTTATTTTAATTTCACTTAGTTAAGTTGCCTAGATAAAATTAAGTTACGATAATCGCGGTACTTAGCAGCAATTTAAAACCCAATCCTCATGAAATCGACACTCTACTCATTCTTTATTACTTGTCCATGACCCGTGTACTTGCGGTTATCAAATCACACCCGGTAAATCAGGAGCGAACAGCCGTCTTTGGTTTGAATTTCAAGGCCATCAATTTGGTCGTCACAAAGGAAAACGTTCATGAGTTTGTCAGTGTGTGGATGAAGCCCACTCGTGAACTCTCCTTCTGAAGGAGCTTTCCTTAATAGTGTCTTACACTCCATTACTTTGAAGTCCTTATTAATTTCTCTCCTTCTCCTACTACTACTCCTAGACCATAACTGTCCAGAATAAGGGCAATCACTTGGTTCAACTCTTCCAGCTACTTTGCCATGGTCACTACGGTTTTTCTGTTAATTAAGGGAAGAAAATTCATAATTTAATAAAAAGAAAAGAAAATTATAGGATTATTTTCATAGTACTGCCCCTTCGACGTCAGGGTCATTCTTACTTTGTCCTTAATTTTAAAAACTCTCATTTTACCTTCAGAATTTTGAATTAGTCCCTCTTCACCTTTTATGTTGGATTAATTTTCGTAACAAATATACAGAAAAAAAGGGAGTTAAGTGCGGTTAAATCTTAGCATAAGTGATCAAGTGAACCTTTTTCCTCCTTTCCCAGAAATTTTAATGAAAGGGATTAAGTGAAACTAATTCAAAATTTATGAGAAAACACATGATTCTTTAAAGTACAAAGAGCAAAATGAGAATGATCGTAAAATTCATGATGTAGGTAAAGTTGAGATGAAAACATTACATGTCCTATGCAGTCGTATGTTATCAGTAAACTCTGATCAAAATTTCGGAATCTCATTTTTTTTGCTTATCCTTTATTCACATTGTATACCATCTAAAATTTAGCCTAGTCACTTTTAGAATTTTACCAGACTTGATCATTTGATCGATTTTTAAGACGATCGATCATACGGCATGAAAATATTGGTTGAACAGGAATTAAAACACTAAAATCGACAAAGATACAATTTTCATGTAAAAGTTTATATATATGTAAGGACTTAAACCTAATTTGGATGCAAATAAATATAATGAATATTCAACCAATTAAAGATAGAAAAAACGTTACCAAAACTGGCTGTGAAGCTCTCCACAGATTCGTAGTAGGAAGAATCTTCATGGCGAAAGCTCTCGTACAAGGGTACTACGGCAAAGCCTCCAAAGTCACTGTGATATGGTTTTGGATTGGTGTTCTTCTTCTTAGTCTCCAAGGGAAGGCTAAAAAGTTGCTTTATCATTGAAAAGGTCTCCTCTCGTAACTGCCTAGGTACTTTATCATAGATTGCTTTAAAACAACCATATGTTTCACAAGCCTCTCTTACCATCTTGCACAGATGGCGCCACTTGTCTGTTCCTCGGTCTACCTCGACGTAACTGATCATCGAGAAATTAATGACCGAAATCTTAGACTGAGAATCCGTACCCTTTATTTTTGCTAAGATCGATTAATCTATTATCTCGAGGAAAGATATGCATGTGTTATTTCCAAGCACTTGATGGTGTTATATACAAGTAGGTTTACGTTTTTTTTTCCCTATCGGTGGAGCAAGTTTTTTTAGTCGTTGCTGACCTTTATCGTTTTTCCTTACTGTTTAAATCGTTAACGTGAACTGTCATAGATCATATCGTTAAAAGATAATCGAACGACTTATTAGATGTGTTGCATTGATAGGACAAAACAGCGTGTCTTACTATAGAAATTCGTTATTTTATAGCATAATTAGTTCCTTTTAAATGACAATGGCATACAACCAAATGGGCCAATTAAACTTTTTCCAAAGCATATGAAGTGGAATCTCCGACTGATGAAAACGATATTGTCTTAAAAATTGGTTAATGATGTCATCTGCAAAGTGAGATACCATAGTTTAGAACAGACATGGACTACATTTATACTAAAATTATTGTGATTAACTCCATTTTATGTCATTTGATAACTACTTTCTAATTATTATTATTATTCACCTAATAAGTCAATTAATAAACAAAGTCCTAAAAAAAAAAAAGGAGGATTAGCAATTTGATGTCGTTTGCCATTGGATGTTGTTTTTGTCGGTAACCGTTATTTCACAATCAGATTTCATCACCAAGAGGGAAAAAAAAATTATGAAAACATGGTTGCTTGAAAATTTAAAAAGAAATTTAAAAAAATAGTGAATGCAGATATAATAGAGTAATAATTTTTCGCCTAGCTCATCATTACATAATTGATGTCTATATCATTGAAAGTTACCTACAATATTTCACACCTTAACATCTTAAAAGAAACAAATATACGACAGGAATGACTGTGTCGAAGCAATCGAAGGCTGAAGCCAATAGTAGCTGCAGTGCAGTTCGACAAACCATGTTCAAAGCTTTATATATATATATATATATATATATATATAATCTGCATGAAAATTCCTCGTATCAAATTGAGGGAAGGCATCTAAGTTAAAAAAATATACATATATCTTTTTTATTTAATGTTTTTTTTAAGGATATCTCCATCTTCATCATTATAGAGAAGCTAAAAGAAATAACATAATTAAAAAACTGTTTAAAAAATTAACATATTTTCGAGTAAGTACGATTTTTTACGACTAAGTCGAGACCCACTTGTATATAGCATTATGACAAATTTAGAACATATTTTAATGACTAGGAAACATATGGAAATTGAGTTTAAATGACCGAAACTTAATCGGCCAGCGAACTACCAACTTGAGAAAATACAATAAATATACAAATTCAAGAACGAATAAATTCTTAAAACCACAACGAAATTTGGGGAGGGACAAAAGAAGAAGAGAATTCTGTAAGTTCAAAGAGTTAACAGGCGGTCAGGTCAGATCTCCAAGCTATTAAAAAAAAAAAAAAAAAAAAAAAAAGGGAAAAAAAGAAGAAGAAGAAAAACAGATGGTAGGATCACAATACAACAAAAAAAAAGGACATACAAATACAAATACAACAACAATATTACACTAACAAGTTCTGCTGGGGTTACATGGAGCTGTCAAAGTTTGAGATCCAAAAAAAGAAAAGCCAAATCGAGATGAACTGATCGAGCAACCGAAGCAAAGATACGAACTACAACATTCGATTTAATCAACCCCGACAACAACCTAATCCTGTATTCGAAGTATGGTTAAACTAGGAAATGGAACCGTTTCGCCTTTTCACTTCCAGAGCTTCACGTACTTGTCATGACTAGCTGAAGCAACCAATCCCGTAAGAGG
Organism: Ficus erecta; assembly: GCA_008635985.1. Classification (NCBI taxonomy): domain Eukaryota; kingdom Viridiplantae; phylum Streptophyta; class Magnoliopsida; order Rosales; family Moraceae; genus Ficus; species Ficus erecta. The sequence continues at coordinate 38,894 of BKCH01000687.1, read as the reverse complement.
CGACACTGCCAAAGCGGCAATAAGTCCATCGTGGGCTGCTAGCGTCATCGTCTTTTTCTCGGTCATGTTCCATAGCTCCAAAGACTGCATATAATTGCTCAGGGTTACATGTCATGCGTGAAACTTGTATCAACAATGTAATTGTCATAAAAAAAGGAGTGTTCCGGCCTGCTAAACTAGTAAAGATAGCAAAGCTTCAACATCGAAAAATGGGTAGTTCCATGCCAGAATCTCCATTTTAAAAACTAGCAAATAACTTTTTATTACTTCGATCTTTGGGTACGTTTTTAACACATAACCGTCTCGAGCAAATACAGAAAAAATGATTTTTATTAACCACCGAGTCATACCTGGTAACAGCCAACAACCAAAAGTGAAGGATATGTAGGATGGAAAACGCAGGAATGGAATTTATTGCCACTACAGCTCAACTCATGAACACAATCGCCTTCACTACCCGATCCAAGCGTCCAAACTCTGACGGAGTCCTCACTAACCGATGCCAAGAACTCACCAGAAGGATCCCAGCACACGGAATGGACTGGTTTAGTGTGTCCCTGCATTACAAACCCCATGATCCAAAAAATAGAGTCAACCACGACACACCCAAGGAGAAAGCAATACAAAGAGAACAAAAATTGTACACACAAAGTAACACTGATACAGAAAGCTGCAAAGATGTCCGGAGAAGCGAAAAAAGCCAATGAACAATGTCAACCAGATGACCCCTAAGTAGGATAGTCGCCGCTTATGAAGACCTTCAAACTGTATCATAGTTTCGTACTTGTCGAGCAGAAGATTTATGCATGGAAGATTTTCTTCTCAATATCTTTTATCTAGGTTAATATCGTCTCTATACTTCTACTTGATGAATAAAGGATTAACCTGTAACGAATGCCGACAAGCTTGAGTCTCCACATCCAGTATAGATACAATGTTCTCCGCTGCTGCAGCGAGATACCTCCCAAGACGGGGTTGGAATCTCATTTGTGCCGTACCACCCTAATACACATGATAACAAAACTATATGAAGGGGAAGGAGGAAGAAAAAAATTCAAAAGAAAAAGATGCGACTGCACCCTGGTACTCAAAAATCTACCTTGAACACTCTCGCACAATTCCCATTGTTAATACTCCAGTAACGTATCTCACCGTCCCCGTCACAAGAGCAAATGAGATCATCTTTGTTTGGGTGGAAGTCTAATGACATTACAGTGGCAGAATGTCCCACAAAGTTACGAAGTGAATAACCAGTCTGCATCGAAAGAAAGTAAACAATTATATTTGAACATCCATAATATGTAAACGTCATAGGGGTATAATTCTTCAAGAAATAAAGTAGAAACAAAGGATTCGATTCAAATAATAGTATGCTCAAACAAAATGGAAAATCAGAAAGAAAGGGCAGAACTAACATTATCAGCATCCCAAACCCGGACGGTTTTGTCAAATGAAGATGTGGCAAGACGAGGCATGATTGGACTGAAACGAACATCAGTTATTAGAGATGAATGTTCTTCAATTGTTGCTTTTGGCTTTAATGTATCCGTGTACCATAACACAGCCTGGATTACTCATGAACCACAAAGCATCTAATCAGACTAGGAAATCCTTGCCAAAAAGTACGGAGAAAATATTAGATACAATAATCTCACCTTTTTATCATGCCCACCGCTAGCAAGCAGTTTTCCATCAGAAGAGAAGTGACAACAAATAACTTTGCTTGTGCTTGCTCTAGTGGAGTTTACTTCCGTGAATGTGAACCCTAGAAGCAAAATGAAAAATTCCGACCATCAGACTATAGATATTTGATCAAGGTAGCTGATAAAATCAGATGCTATACTTTGATCTTAGCCAAAATATCAGAAAACGCATGGGACAATAAGACCAGCTATATTTCCCTTCGAAGCAAGAAAATTTAAAGTAAGCGGATTAGCATCATAGGTTTACACAAAAAATAAACTAAATAACTAAAATCCCTGCATTCTAATTTAAGAACAAAAATTATCGGTGAAAATGGTGATGACCTCACCTTTGCTGACATCCATACAATGACCCACAGCATCTCGGGGATCCATATCATCATGGGATAAAAAAGACTCCACGTTATCTTCAAGGGAACCATCCTCTACGAACCGATCCATATCAGCCTGCAATCCAAGATCTTTATCATCCCACTGCCAAAATGGAATATACCAATGAGAATAGAATTGTAAATTCCTTTTTTCCAATACAAAGATGCAAAAACTGCACTCACCAACTGATTTGATGGTGATGTGAGAGTACCAGTACCATCCGCACCAAACATCATTAAAGGCTTTGAAGAGCTACCGCTATGGGTCAAGGCAGGCATCGAGATTACATCCCCAGGTGTGTGGGTTGAGGGAGTTGAGGGTGCCGAACTTGGGGAAGGTCCAGCTGTATTTGCCGTTCCTGAGCTATTGGCAGGGCCTGAAGATGACACCGGCTGCTTTCTCTTTCTACCGGTCTGGTTTTTTGAACCCTTAAAATATATTGGCAATAGCTATGTTAGGAATCGTATCAAAGTACACAAGATATGATACACAGATGCCGATGTCTAAAAAGATTAACAAATAAAAAACAAATAAATAAAAAGAGAATGAACGAAGGGAAACAAAAAAAAGACTAACACAACAAAGTCTGAGATCTCTCATTATGCTAGCCTATGGGCGTTAAAAGATCATTACACAAACACCACTAATCACAACTTGAATTCTACTAATTACTTTTTGGAATCTCGAAAGAGCCATCAAGGAAGTAGATAAAATAACAAAGAAAATGAAAACTTCAACAGGCTCTCATGCAACCTACCCACTTTAATACATAACCATACTACTGTTCAACTCCACGTCCATCGAAACATATGCATTAAAAGAAGATAATGAAGAGGCTAAAGAACTTTGATAAAGGCCATCAAAGATGGAACCAAAAGAGAACTGACCTGATCAGTTCCTCGAAAGGAATTTGACATGCTTCCATCCATGGTGACACTGCCAGCACCCCCCATTTTATCTTGCTGATGAGGATTGTGGTTTGAGCTTTGTGACTGCTGATTTGAAAGAGGATGCTGCTGAAGCTGCTGTGGTTGCTGCTGTGGAGTATTGTTCTGCTGCTGCTGCTGCTGCTGCTGTTGCTGTTGCTGCTGATGCATTTGAGCCATTTTTAACTACAAACAGAAACTCTCAGAAGTTAAAAACATGATGGTAACATCATCTAGATTCTAGAAGAGTATAGGGGATACAAACACCAATAGTAACTATATATCATAAAAAGGGCAGACAAATGCATGCACCTTGATCAGCATTTCTGTATCCCCACGAGGCAAAACAGGACCACCGGCTTGAAGTGGTGATCCAACATTGGGAACCACATCTCCAACGGAACTGGAAAGGCCATCCTTTACAAGACCCATGCCCCGGTTATTAAAAAGCATTCTAAGTCTTCTACTTTCATCACTAGTAGAGGGCGAGGATAGATTTTGTTGGGCAAGCATAAGTTGTTGCTGGTGTTGTGGTGTCAACATTTGAAGCTGATGAAAAGGTTGGTGAGCCTGCATAAAAGGTTTTTGTTGCTGAAGAAGCCCAGAGCGAAGTTGATCCAGACCCTGGCAAAGAAGCAGCCAAATTATACACCGAAAGTATTTCTGAACATTTTAATGAGATCTTTTTTGGGAATGAAAACTTAGAAGTTGGAACATATCCAAATGTACCAGTATAATTGTGATAGAAAAGGAAAGAAACTAGAAGTTATAAAACTACACTAACTTACAGTGAGCGGCCATCCTTTTAGAGTCAAATTATTTCCTCCTTGATTTGACCCTGAAACAACAGGCCATAAAAGAAGTAAGCTGCAATCATCTTTAAGTAGCATCCTTAAGCTCTACAGAATTATTAATTCCTAAAGTTAAGAAGCCCATGGCATTAAAATGTTCTAAAGGAAATTAAAAAGAGTGTCGTAAAATCAATAACAATGAAAAAAGCACTTGTGAAAGAATACCGGAAATTCCTATCAATGATCCATCAGCACCCGCAGCTCGGGGATTCAACACCGGATTAATCTCGGGCTTTATATCCTGTTTTAAAACAAGGGAGCGAATCAGCTAGAGCAAATCATAATGATCACACAGTGAGATTTAGAAATAACATACCTGCGTGGACCCTGGCAATTGTTGATTTCGTGCTTGAACTTGCGAAGACATCCCTCCAGCCGTGCCATGCAACACTTGACTGAAAATAAAGAACTACCAACAATGAGCTGAATGTTGATAACAGGGTGAGTTTCAATTTTCTAAATCTAAACCCTGTCCCTTGGACAAAATGTGTAGTCATTTGTACACTGCATAAAAAATTTTAAAAAAAAAATTGTAATAAGGTTTTCCAGTCCATTTTGAAAGCGTTATATTTGGACACCATGATTTACAAATAGATTTCTTTCATTGCATGTTGTACGTTCATGCTAAAGTCAATAGAAAACATGAAAAAGAAAAGCACCCTGACGGTTGGCCAGTTGCTGCAGCTGTCTTCAATATTGAGGTATGACTTGGATCCAGAAGCTGGCCAACATTCTCACCAAATCTTTGCTGTTATACAAAATAAAGTAAAATATGATTAATAAAGATTAAAAAGAAAGCCCTAACTGGATTAAAACCTTCAAAGACGGCCTTCCACAAATCACCAATCGTACACCAACCTTCATAGCTGCTTCATCCAAAGGATCCCTCTGAGGAGGCAGTTTCAACCGCTCCTCGTACATCTTTGTAGCCAAGGCATTTGCAGTTCCAGGATTTTGTCGCATGAGAGGATCATTTCCAACAAGCCCGTTTGTAGTGCCATTAAGAAGATGAGCCCCATCTCTACGCTGCTGTTGTGGGAGCGGCTGCTGTTGCTGCTGCGGTTGTGGCTGCTGCTGCTGCTGCTGTTGCTGCTGCTGCTGTTGCTGCTGCTGTTGTTGTTGCTGCTGCTGTTGCTGCTGAGCATGCCTCTGCAACAACATCTGTTGCATCTGCATGTGCTGCTGCTGCTGCTGCTGTTGCTGTTGTTGGTGCGGTGGTTGTTGGGGTTGCTGTTGCTGCTGCTGCTGCTGATGCTGTTGTTGTTGTTCCCTTGCTTTAATCAACTGCGTCTGTGATTTCAAAAATGCCATAAGCATCCAATAGACACCACCTACTTCTGTTGGTTCAAAAACTACGACTTTTAAGGCTAATAACCATATTAAGCATGCTGCTTTCAGTCAACCGTGTATTTCGTAAGCATGGCAAAGACATCACTCGTCTCATTCATAACAAAAAGATTTACTTCAGGAGACTAAAAGATTAGTCTCTGTATACAGTCCAAAAAGAATGCAAAAATCGTATTAAAAAGATAGATTTTTTTTTTTTTTTTAAATGGCAGTTCTAGAACCAGCAAATTGCACAGTTTGTAGATTTTAAAAGCAAAAGCTTTGATGTTAGGATTTATAAACAGTTACTTTCATCTAAGATTTTAATCGAACAGATGAGACTTCAAAATATTAAAGCAAGAAAGATAAAAGAAAGCTGCAAATCGAATGTTGACATAAGAGCTCTGAGCTAGAATCTTAGATTACTGGGGAGGAATGAAATAATTTTGCATCCTTCATCAGTGCACAAGTGTCCGAGGAGCCCCAACATTGTAAAACCGCAGCCTGAATTTTTTTTGAAACGAAGAACAATGACAAAACACGGAAATGATCCCTTGCTTCACTGCCAATCATGTAACATATAGCCTAGAAAGAGTGCATCCAAATAATCAATAGTAGCAACTAAAGATTCTCAAACTGACCTCAATGTAGGATGCAGCGACCTCCGAATGCTTCTCATTGGTTCTAGCTATAAAAATATCCCAGAAAACCGACCACCATTCAAATAGAAAGCCTCCTGGAGCATCAATAGCTGGCAAAACAAGCACCATTTAGTAAAGAAGAAAGAAGATCTTGGAATCCACAAAAATAAAATAATAAAAAAGAAAAAAAAAAAGTAATTCTTCAGGTACATTAACAATTTTATTTTCCAGTAAAAATAAAAACTTAAAACCCTTTAATATACATACCAACAGGATCCGAGGATACTTTCCCTTCAGCTTGGAAAGCTTGAGCAGAAGCTTTTAAATCCCTCTTTACTAAATAATCGTGGATATACACATCTAACCTGTTAGTTAATAGAAGAATTGCAGATTCTGTAAGTCCACGGAAAAAAAAGTTCCAATTTTTAATAAGAAATAAGAGCAAAGACTAAGAATCAATGAAAAAAAAAAACCAAGCAAGAATATACCGTACACGCAATGCATTAGTACTGGTTGAAACGAGAAAAAAGTTCTAAAGATAACAACTTTCCGATTCAAACCCACAAAACAACGAACAACAAAAACCCTAGGAACAAACTTTCAGTGAAAAGTGATAAAAAAAAAAAAAAAAAAAAAAAAACAGAACTTGAACTCAGAAAGAGGGGAAGAAGAAAAGATAGCAGAAACCCAGAAGAAAAACAAGAAACAAAAAACCCAGAAACCCAGAACTCAAATCGAACAGAAAACAAGAAACAGGCAAGAAATGGCGAGAAAATGGAAACCCACATGGGAAACTCTTAACGGAGATAGGAGAAGCGGAACAATAAAGAGAAGAACTTACATTTTATCAGCTTCCCAGTTTGTTTGAGACATATTGTTGAGAGCAAGTCCTCACACAACGGAGAACAGTAATGCCGGATTCTGAGGGGCAATAACTTGCTCTGCTTCTATTCAGCTCTGAAGAAACACCAGACCCACAAGAGGAAATTTGCAAACTTTTCGTTACAACACAGAAAAATCCACCAAACAAAAGGAAGATACAGTGGGAAAGGCAAAGAAAAAGAAGCTCAGCCTCTAATTTTAGCAAATGAAATGAAAATATATAAAAACGACATACGAATATACATAATATAAACAAACATATATATATATTGGTGTATATATGTATATTTATGGGTTGTTCATAGAATAATATGATTGAATAAAAGAAAGGGAGAGATTGACAGATATACCTTCAGCTCAAAAACGTTTTTCATTTTTCTGCTTTTGAGCTTTTTATAATTACTTGGTTGTTTTGTTCTTTGTATTGTAATACTGAAGAAAGAAAACAGAATTTTTTCTTTTAGGTCTGATTTTTTTTTTTTTTTAACTTTTTTCTCATTTAGTGTTGGTGGATTGAGTTGCTGTTGCAGATATCATAATGGCTTCTAATGCGTGAATTTACCAAATCAGCCCTCAAAGCCCGTCAAATTTTCAGTCTAAGACACTGAGTTCCAGGGCAGCTTTCTGGTTGAATTACTTAGATACCCTTAATTTTTGGCTTATTTGCAGCCCAGCCACAGGTTTTGTTTCTGAAATTATTGTTGAAAATGGGGACTTAAATGTAGTTCAGTTCTGCTTTAACTTCTAAAAAGTTTTCATGTGGCACTTAAATTCCCTTTTATTTACGTTTTGACCTCTGTGTTTTTTTATTATTTGGATGTTTCTCTCACATTCTAGATTCTCTTTTTCGTAAACCCCCTGCCTTCTTCGCTTCTCACACTAATCATTTTTTTATTTGCCAACCCTTTTTTATTAAACTCTCACGAAATGACGCTTCTAACCCCAAAAGTTGAGGGAAGATTATTTGTTTTTATTATTGTTTTGGCTAAAGTGTTTCCAAAGGTTTCTCGCTTTTTCTCCCTATTTTTTTCTCTCTGTTTTTTTCCTTTTGATTGCATCCTATTCGTTGAATCGCACATTCATATAGAGGTGGTAATACGGGTCGTAACATGACGATACGATTCGAAAACGACACGAATTTCGTGGGTTTGGGTTAAGAAAAAATAGGGAGCGAGTCGTGTTCGGATTGGAAAAAATTGACACGAAAAAAAACGGGTCGCGTTCGGGTTGGACTCTTTTTTTCGTGTCACTTTTCGGGTCAAATTTCGTGTTAAGTTCGGGTCAATTTTGTGTCGCGTGTCAATTTCGTGTCGCGGGTCAATTTCGGTTCGTGTCGTATTAACCCGTGACGGGTTCGTGTCGTGTTCGTGTCGCGGTTTCGTTTCGTATTCGTATCGCGGGTCGTGTTCGGGTCGGAGAAGAAAAAAATCGACACGGCTCTAACACGACACGAACCTGACACGTGACACGAATTGCCACCCCTACATTCATGTTCAAGTAGATGCAATATTGTTCACAAAAGAAAAAGATGAACATAAAAATAGTTATCTAATAAGATATATGTATTGATAATGCACATATTATTATCGTTAGGCTAAATTAAGATTATATTAAAAAAATAATATATATATATACTAGCCGAATATGATAGATGTTTAAAAATTTAAGACAAAATTCTATTTATAAAGTAGCTTTTCATACCCCTCCTATGAAAGGTATATTAAATTATTATATTAACCTTTTTCAATTAGGTGAACCAAATGAATTTTCATTTCATCTGTCATTTTGTGTTATCCAAAAGTGGCTTTCTTTAATAGTTTTTCGTCTGACGTGGATGGACAATTTCATGTTACTATTTTTTTATATTTAAAAAAAAAAACATGAAGCGACCCTTTCCTTTGACATACCACCACGTATACAAACTTTTTAAAATTAAAAAAATTAAAAAAAAAAACTTATTAAAGATTAACCAAAATCCATACGATGAGCTTACGTTTCACTTATGCATTGAAGAAAATTAGGTCACGAAATTTCTATAAACAATTTTTTTTTTAATTTTGTATTTTGTCTTCTCAAAATGAAGTTGGATTTTACAAGTGATGCATAAAATAACCAATAAGATATCCGTCATTATTTGTTATTTGTTAACAATTTTTAAAAGTCCAAGTTTTAATTCAATTGAAGTACTTTCTATTGGGCGAAAGAGGTTGAGAGGGGAGGGGGATGGACAAAAAAAAAAAAAAAAAAAAAGGACAACTAAAAAGGGGTCAACTTATTTCATGAATTGTTCACTTTTTTAGGACAGTGTTCTGTCTTTGACCAACACAATGTAACATGGTGGTGTTCGAATTTGGACCACTAATGAAAAAACATCACATTTTTTTTTCCTTTTCTTTTTCAGCTTTTCCAGAATTAAAATAATTTGCAAATGACATTTGGATGACGTTTTTTTTATAAATTCATGTGTTAATAGAGATTACACAAAAATTTAGGGGGTCCAAATTTAAATATCCTAGATAGGAAATTCCCATATGATTGGTATCAAGATGGACTAGAACTGCAAATATATGTCATTAGGAAGTGGTGAGCCCGAATGAAGAAGGAAAGGAGGTCCAATCCGACGGGACGTGACCCGACCCACGTATTTATAAGGAAGGTTGATTTTTTATATGGATTTTAAAAAAAAATAAGTTAAATAAGAAGGTTATACGTAATAATATCATAGATTTGACACCCTCATATTTATACCTATCATAATATTAAAATTATCAATTTTAATATTAGAGTAATTAAAATAATAATAAAGTACTTAAAACATTACTCTCCACCTTAAAAATACAAGTTGGGCATGCAACTTTAGCTAGTATGTTTATGCAAGTCGAGCAGAGAACAAACCAACCGAACGTGGCCCAACTCATTTTAACATCTATAAATTAGACACTTCATTCTTTCGAGAAAAAAAAGGTAGACTTTCTTCTTTGATTAAAAAACCTACAGAAATTTTTCTCAAGAAAACTTAAAAGTAAACAGTTCGTTGATTTTGAATTTTAAAATAAGCAATTTGTGAGTAAACCATTGATGTACTTTTGAGTAAACTAGTGGTTTCAAATTTTGAAATTGAAGAAAGTTCCCGATATAAATGCAAAATTAAAGAAACCGCCTGTATACTTTTGAATAAACTAGTATAAAAGACAAAGAACAAGAACTTTTGCATAAATAACAAGGATAAAAAGAATAACATTGACAAAATTAGTGTACTCATTATTTTAAAATCATAACATGAAGGAACAAAAAAACTCAAAAAATTTCCAAGATTTTCGTTTTTCCAAGGCCACAGTCGTTGTGAGGAGGCTACCACCGGCAAGATTTGATCTTTGAAATGGCAATGTCAAATGGCAATCCCCCTCTTGCAGCTAGATTCGTTCATGACACCTTGTTATGACCTACGTACTAGGAGATTTGATTGTGAAGGCTAAATTTGGTCATGGAATCCATAGCGGTGAAGTGGAGATGTGGCGGCGGACGGCGAGAACTAACATCAGTGGATGGGGAGGGATGGACGCCGACGTCACACAGGTTAGGAGATTCCGTGATCGGGGCACCACGACGACATAATGAAGAGGGAGACTAGAGGCAGGTAGAGAAATAGTGGGAGATGAGAAAGAGAGAGTGAGAGATAGATTGAAATGTACCAGCTCTAACTAACTACATATTTGTCTTTTTTATTTAACAAAATGGATTTTTTCAAAGCATTTTAAGAAGTGGAGGATTATCGTAACAACCGCATACAAGTGCTTAAGTGAACATGGCACAAAATGACTTTACCTTTAGAACCTTATAACAAGTTTTGAAACTTGAGATTTACGCGTCATTTAGCATTTCAACTCAATTTTAACTAAATTATATGTTTTCATCTCAGTTTTTGTTTTTGTTTAAAAGTTAACAAAAATTATAATTAATTTTTAAAAAATCAACCAACTCCTTATTAAAAACTTTATCTTCAACCGGCAAATCAAACACAAGCTTATTTTACATAAATCATAAATATATATATATATATATATATATTTTTTAAGGATGAATGTAAACCATAAATAAGTTGTGAGTGAGATGAATCTAAAGACGTTTGCAAGAGATTTGACAAATCCTATTTGATCTTCTCAGGTGTGTGATAACTAGGCCCATTTTCACCAACAAGCTTGATAGGATTGAGTTGGGTTGGATCAAACATTGGTCTTGGGCTGGATTTCCTTGTTGGGCTTTTGTCATAATGGTTCGGAGTTGAGGTCCAGCGTTTAGTAGCAACATACCATGGGATAATTTGTTTCGTCTATGAAAAGAGCGGAAATTGCATGTAGTAGTATAATCTTATAATGCTTTTTAACAAAAAAAAAAAAAAAAAAGCAGGATTGTTTGAATGTGATAGAATAGAATATTTGTATTGGGAAAAATATGAAATTACACTATTGTCCTTGTCTTCTCTGTCTCCAGCGAGTCAGAGTCTCTAGCGTCTCTCATCTCCATCTCTAGCGAGACAACGCTGTCGCCGTCGTAAGGTCACAGTAAACGCATCCATGAGGTCGCGATTCTCATCTTCGGCGTCCTCGAGCTTCTCGATTGTGAGATTTCGCTTCTCGGTCATAAGATTTCTATGGGGATTCGACCTTCGTCTCGATCGCCGTCAAGGTCATAGTCACCGTGAATTTCCTCCGCAAGCTCTATCACCAAAAACCATTGCTTAAAGTTGCACAAGACACTATCTCTACAAGCTCCGTCAGATCTCCGTTGCAATCTTTGTCAGAGGACGTCGATCTCCATTGCGGCGTCGGAAGACATCGATCTGTCATGATTTTGTGCGACGGCTCTAACAGAGACGATTGCTCTTCTCCGGCGACGGCAATAACTCCTAGTTTAGATCCAGGGTTTTATGGCATACTTTGGGGATTTGGGGTTTTTTTTTTTAATTTTTAGAAATTACAGATAAAAATTGTAACTGATAAATTGAAAACAAAAAATTCTCTTTTAATTTTATTTTAAATTTTTTTTGACATGTATTATGGAAAAAAAAGAATGGATTTATTAAGTATTATACAATATAGTAAATCTAATTATTTACAAGTAAATACAATGTATTTATTGAGTATATAAAATCAGTAAATCCGATTATTTACCCGTAAGTCCAGTAAATAATCTTATATTTACTAGTAAATATTTGTATTTACTAGTAAATTTGAAGTTTATTTTATATTCAATTCTTTTTATTTATATGAAAAATATAATATTTAACATGTAAATCCAATATTAACTTTTTTTTTTTTCCAAAATCATTTTTTTTTGTTTATCTGAGAAATTCTGTAATATTTCAGACAAAAAAAATAATTAATTTTTTCTTTTTTTTTTTTTCCTTGTGAAAAAAGATATAATGTGTTTGGATCACAGTTTTAATACTTATCTTGGACATTGCTTAAAATTTTTTCTACAGTATTTTCTATCACAAAAATTCAAACTAACTGTTTAAGTTCACTTTACAAACTTATGATTCAAACGGCGTTACATCATACATGTCATAGAAATAGGAAAAGACTAATGTTAAAAAATACAGCTCGGTTTCACAAATTTGCTTCTTGTTTTTTTTTTTTTTTTTAATTGAACAAAATTGACGTTGACATTTAAATGTTGGTCATAATATATGTCAAGCTTAGGCTATATAATGCGCACACACCTCTCTGACACAATAGCCCCATTTTATATAATTTGAAATTTTCTTGCAAGAGAAGCATTAATGTTTGGTTCCTGATAGTATTTGGGCATTAATTAATACAAATAACAATCGTAATATTAAAAAACTATATGTATGATCGGTTAAAATAAGTGCAATTATAATTGCGTAATGGCCCATGTTACATATATATTATAATATGTGAGGGATGTCTCTAACTTGATCAGGACACCAAATGAAAGTTTTTTTTTTATTTTGTTTTCATTCTCTGTTTTGGGAAATTGACCAAAACAGATAATAGGAATGTTTTGGGTTTCTTCTTTATTTCTTATTCTGGGATTAGGAAACCTAGAGAAAGCTACATATATGTCAATTGGGATTGTGTGAGAGAGGTAGAGAGAGAACGAGAGAAGCAGTGAGAGGCTAAGAGAGGAAAGAGAGATTGAAATTAAGTTTCTCGAGAGTACTCTTGTATAAGTCTTGTAATCACTGTGATTGAACATAGTAGACGTAATCACTGTGATTGAACATAGTAGACGGAAGATCATCATTGCAGGAGTAGGATCTCATATTAAGATTCCGAACCTGGGTAATTCTGTGTGTGTCGTTATTCTCATCTTATTTATTTGTTGATTACTTATTTGATTGATATTTCTCTATTAACTGTTGAATTCCGCATTTGAGTATTTTTCAAAGTCATCATCACATAATATTTAAGGATCCGTGATTGTTTCCTTTACTGCAATGCGAATGAGTTTTGAGCGGGTTCGGTTCACATAATTTTTGCTTTTATTTTTTAAACAATACATGATGAGAAATAAAAATTATGATTTTTTTAGAAGTGTTTGAAATCATATTTTTAAATAACTTACTAGATTCAAATGATCATAAAATTTTTTAATGAACAATAAAAAAAATTCATAATGAGGAATATTTAATGTCCCACTCAAAATTTTTTTATTTTTATTTTTTGCTAAAGGTCCCACTCAAACTTTTAATATAATCGAAGCTATTCTAATACATCATTCAAATGCCAACCATATATGTAATGATTATTGCATGCATGTCATTGTGACAGAGTGATAAATTATTATTCGTTTGGAGCATGTCATTAGATTTATATCAACCTAATTAAGATGTGTTATCACACATGATGGTTTAAACTCTTTTGCTTCATAAACAAAAAGAAAATTAACAAGAAAGATAACAAAGTTGGAGGCATGAAATTAAAAAAAATAATAATAAAATAAAAAACAAATAAAGGGGATATTGGAACGAATATTATAGAAAAAGGGTGAGGATTAGAAGATGTAAACGAAGTAGAAGTCAAGAGAGGAAAGGGAGAACCTGTGTCATATCATCGATAGGTCCCTATTCTCTTCCTACAAGGCAACAACGTTTCTCTCTGTCTATGATCATCCCCATGCATGCCCATGTATTTGTCAGGTTTTTATTTTATGTCTGTGAATATTGTATATACATACATACATACATATATATATATATAAGCGAGGTAACATAGCTGCTGCAAAAGCAACCGAACATACCACACTGAGATAGAGTGGGCCCAAAATCACGAGAATTCTTTTGTTGGGACCCCTTTTTTCACCCAGCTTACACAAATTCCCTTTTTTCTCTTTTAATTCTTTCTTCTTATATATATATATATATGTATAAATATATATTATATCATCATCATCGCTATTTTCATTATCATCATTCGTCTTCATCGTCGTCGTTGTCGTTTCATCACTACCAAAATCCAGAACAGAAACAAAAATTAGCTAGGATGGAAGAATTGTGACTGTTAGACGATCGATCGAATAGCCTGTCGTGGTGTTAATAAGCCAGTGCTTGTAATTGTGTATGTATACATATATATATGTATATACGTGTATATTTATATATATATAAATATAAATATTGCACAGGGACAGGAGGGAGGGCAATGAGAAAAAGCTAGGCGATAGCGATGGCATTATATTGGCATGCATGCAAAACCCTCAGTGTTTGATCAGTACAATTGCATGCCATGTCATGCCAACCTATACTTTCATGGATACGCCTCTTTGATCTGCCATCCAAACTGATCATCATCTGATCATCTATCAATGGTACACGTAAACACAAATACAATTATCATATTCATTATTAATCACACACACAAACACACACTATATAGACACACATATAATATATATTTATATTCCGTCTTAATTTTAAGAACATCACTCTTTCTTTGTCACTATACTCTAAAAACTCTTATTGTTCCCCCTATGAATTTTGAATTTAAACCCATTTTATCCATTCTCTCATTATTTCAATTAAAAACTTACGGAAAAAAGTAAGTTAAGTAGTATAGTCATATGGAATTTTTTTCATTTACTTTTAGCAGAAATACTAATAAAAATGTACTTAATGAGACTAACTCTCCTAATTTTTTTCGTTATTTTTAACTAAAATTCTGATATAAGAGATAAACTAAGGTTAAATTCAAAGTTCAGAAAGTAAAGTGAGATTTTTTAAAATTTAGTGACAAAATAAAAGTGACACTAAACTTTAAAGGACATATAAAAATAATGCTATATCTTATAATTTGTTCCACTCCGAGCGTGATTGCACGCGCCAACTGGCCTGTGGTAGTGTGTGTATGTGTATATGTGTACGTAAGCTTGCGAGATTCTTGTTCTGATATACTACTATTATTGTTTTTTTTTTTTTTTTCTGATTATTGTTTGAAATTTTGTTCTTTCTTTTGGCTAATATCAGAATCGTGTGACGATACCCAGTTAATGATAGGAATGAAATAAGTGTCGCGAGTGTTGCTACTATTGTGTAGTAGGCCAAACGTGGAAAGGTTTTGAAGAGTGTGTGCGTGTGGATAAGCTCTCTTTGACTTTTCTCTCGTTCAAGAGCCACTTTGGTGTTCAACTAATTTGGAAATATATGTATATATATATATATGAATATTACATGTTTTAAATTAAGCATATATATATATATATGTATGTATACATGATTGGTTAGCATATTAGCTATCTTAATGCAGGAGAGTTTGGGTACAAAAAGTTGCTTCTTAATTTGTCATCAGTGATTAAGTCACTAAATATATAGCTTCGTTTAAGTTTCAATATCATTTTATTTAGTACCTCCCATGAATATGGGTGCATATATATATATATGTATGTGAGTGTGTGTTATATATATATAATAACGGAAAATGTTCAGATATACCCCTAAACATCTCATAACATAAATTAATAGGAAATAATTATAGATCACAAAACATCCATAAATGGTTGTAGATATAAGTCTAATAGTAAAATATTTCAAACTTAATCCACTGCAAAATGTAGAGTTCAAATAGCTTGTATTTACAAATTAATATATATAATTCTATTAATGTATGATCAGTGACAGCGTCAGTCTATTATTTTAATGGGGGTGTGTATTAAATGATAAAGTTTTTAAAGAAATTAAAGGAATAACTAATTTTTAGTGGGACAAATAAGATCAGAAAAATGTAAAGTTTTTCGAAGTAAAGTTGAAAAATATTTAAAAGTTCGTCCGGGCAAGAGTCCCCCACTTGATCAAGTTTTTATCACATATACTAATTGTGTATACTTTTAATTATGATACAATATGACTAGGTTCAATTATGCCCTAAGTTCTAAAAAAAAAACCTATACCCCAAGTCAAAAAATTATGCCTACCATTATTATGCTTACCATTATGAGAGCTAAGAAGATCCCAAAAAGAAGATATTATTGCTTATATTATATGCTACACGGACCTGTTGCATTTTTTCGAATAATAATGACTAAGTCAATCTTAGCCGTAAAAATTTAAGGCATTTAACATAATAGAATCTAACAATAAGATTTTCAATAATTCAGATGATCTTTTTGACCCTTGTATCCAAAAAGGCTTTTAGATTTTCAACGTACCATCTGAAGCTCAGATATTCCCTAACTACTCCAATATCTATAACGTGTTTAAAAGACAGTAGTAATAAATAGTAAACGTAGCCTACCCACGGTTTTAGAGAGAGAGAGTGGGGAGTATATATATACACATATATAAATATAGCTAGGATGACATCACGTTATGTAATGCATGCAAAGATACTAGCGAAATGAATCTATCATGTATCAACGTCCAAGACCATGACAGCAAAGACAGAGAGATAAATGCATACACATTACACACACATATATGTATGTTTACATATATATGCAATATATATATATATATGAGGGTATTCAATAAACCATGCAAATCTGGTCTCTCTCTCTCTCTCTCTCTCTCTCCCCGTGTCTGTGGTGAGTCTGAAAATGGGTCAGTAAGAGACTCAGAAGAGTGACGTAAGTGGCCTTACACCGTAAGGCGTGCATGGAAGCGTGTGAAGGGGATTTCGAATTCAATGCCAATGCAAAAAACCATTTTTAACTCTGTCCCTCCCTTGGACTTTTCTGTTCTTTTTTTTTTATTATTTCCCCCCCCCCCCCCCCAAACTTTCCCCCTACTTCCCACCTATCACACCATATTGTCTTGTATATGGCGGCAGAGAGAGAGTGAGAATGGCGTATTACATCACACATGAATGGGCATGCATATACATATTATGTATGAAAAATATATGTAGAGATTGTCAGAGAGAGAAGCTTTGCATCAGCATCAACAGAAGCAGAGGGAGCAAGAGAGAGAGAGAAAAGAAATGTGTGTGTATATGTATAATATAAATATTTATATACATGTATATGTATATGTATATGTATATGTCTATGTGTATGTGTGTGTGTGAGATCGAAGCAGAGTTGTCAATCGGTTTCTGAGAGCTTCGTACAATCGTCTATGTGGAAGAGAGGGGGGGTCAGAGTCAGAGCCCCATCATTGTCTCAATTATCAGTGTCCTCATCATCGTCGCTATATGTGAGAGAGAGAGAGAGAGAGAGAGTCTTCGAGTTTTCTTCTCCACGGCTCATCCATCAGTTATGTCATATATGTGTTTGTGAACAATATTCTGGTTTAATATATGTGTTTGTGAACATATGCGTGTTTGTGAATTCATATTGCATATGATACACATAAAAGACTTTGCCATGATCTTCTTTCGTGTGTGTATATATTTATATAAATATAACATGACAGTTATTTAATTATTTAACAATGTTGTTTTATTTTTAAATGAACATATTATGTTAAATAATTATCATGTTACACTTTTTTATACGTGCATATTACAATAAGAGTATGGTACTCCTAAAGGACATTGTTTTTATAAACTGGCAATCGCTAGATGAATTAGTATTCGTCCGTCATAGAAGATATATTGTCCATTTTGCTAAGACTTTATTAATCATTAATGTGTACTTTTGTATTTCGATAAAGATATGTATTTGATATTTCATATTCATGATTACCGAACTAATAGAGTTCAAGTTTTTTTATTTTTTTATTTTAGATATAGCTAGACAATATATATAAGTGGTTATCTTAACATATTCAAAAACTCTTCCTTTCTTTTAACACATGTTATTCCCTCCTTTTTTTTTTTTTTTTTAAGTTCTCTTCCATTCTTTCCCTTTTCTTTTTCTCTCTTTTTTTTTATTGCTAATTTTTTTCTCCTTTACTTTATTTAAAAAATTCTCACATATAAATGTATACTTATTATTATTTTTTTCATGACCATCTCAGATTCTCAACTACTATTTTTCGTAATATTTTGCCTTAGTTTAATACTGACCCAAATTTTGTGAAACTTTTCATAAATATATACATTTTTTTTTACTCTTTAAAATTATTGTTCACTTTCATCCATGTGTCGATCTATTCTATGTTTACTTTCTTTCATCATTTTTTATTTTTATTTTTCATTCTTTTTTGCATAACTTTTTGTAAATGTATTCTTATTTAGACATTTTTTTTTACCATTTCAATTATTATTTTCGTATAATACAACCCAATTAACTTTTTACATGATATACTAACTCCTCTCCAATTTGTTGCTACTTAATTATTTTCTCCTCAATATTCTATAGATAACTATTTTCTAATATTACCTCATAATTAATTTTTTATCAAACGCATGTGCATACAACTAGTAACAAGGAAAAGAGCAGCAAGTTGGCTATCCCCGGGCATTTATTGCCACGTAAATTTGGCCCTTTCATAATGTGAAAACTAGCTAGCTAGTTATAGAGCTAGCTCTCACGTGAGTGATGATTATATACAATCTGCTACACGGTACATATTTGGTCACTTTCCATAAATAAGACAGCAAATTGAATAATGTTTTAACTTATGTATCTCAATACTTCTAATGGTCGAACTTTTTAATTTAATAATTGATAACATCATAAGATCACTTATCTATAATGATTTACTGTAATACATAGAGTTCAAATGGTCATACTTTTTAACTTAATAATTGCAAAGGTTACAAACATAATATATGAAGGTAATTATTCTACACTTAACTTTACTTTAATACATAGAATTCACATCTTCAAATTAAAAAAAGTAAAAATTAATCGATAATTTGCCCGCTCTTCGATTCTGCAACATTTGAGAGTATTTTACCCTTTTTTTTTCCTATAACAAAAAAGGTTGCATTATCTAGTATCTTCTACGTTAATTGACATGTGAAAAATTATGTATAGTTCCAGCAAAAACCGCATAGAAATTGTACTAATCAAAGTACAGATCTTTATTAGCTTTAGCATAAATTGTACATGTTTTTTACCATATATTTGTGGGTTTTTTTTTTTTTTTTTTTTTTTTTTCCATTACCATGCCAAATACAGCATGTTTTAGGCAGGTGTCTTTAATATTCTTCCCAAGGAATCGCAATCGACCTTTTTTTTTTAATTATATATATATATATTTTAGGAAAAATAATTTATTTTTTCTTGAACAAATACAAGTTTTTTTTGTTTTTTTCTTGAACAAATACATTGTATAAATCCATTTAATTTGTTAATTAGTATTCATTCAGAAAAACCATAATTAAACAATTATCGTTTGACGTCATTTCTTGATGATATTATTGATGGAAAGCCTGCCAGCACAGTTAACAAGAAAGTAGAAAGTTGTGTGTTTCAAACCATCTTTAAATGACCAAACTGTAAAGCACGCACGTGGAATTGGAAAACTTTTCTTACGTAGGAAAATTTCATAACAAGTTTATCATTTACACATTATCTTTGGCAGGGCAAGCGTCCTTCCACCGTCTTACCTCATATCTCACATCGATGATACACATTTCAATAGTTAGATTTAATCGAAATCGAATCTTAAAATTAAAAAACACAGAATATGTATTTTTTTAATATATAAATTATCGATTAAGATTCAATGTATATATGTTTGTATAACAAATTAAGAAAGAGAATCAAACTTTTATAAATGAAAACAATATAGGAAAAAAAATTGAATTGTGTTGAAACTTATAAAACAAACGAGATCTTGTTAATATTTTATTAGGAATATCACTTTTAATCATAATTTGTGAACATCAAACTTACAAGCTGTTGAGTTGTCATGTTTTTATTGATAAATGTAATACACTGATATGATAATTTTTTAAATATATGTCAATATACTGAAATAATTTATATATCAAATAGATTGATACTCAAAACTTGAGATTATAATTAGTTAGTATCCCTAATTTCATTGTAGAAATCTCCATCTTCACAATTAGAAAAACTAGAATAGTTGTCTGTAAATAGCTCTGTGGAGGGAAAAGCCAAATTAAAGTAAGTAATCAAATTATACATGAAAAAAGAAAAAAAAAACACCAACTAAACTCTAATGATTTGATTAGATATACTAATTTCATAATTTGTGTTAATTAATTACTGATCGATCGATAATGGTCAAGGAATTAAGAGCTGAAAATTATTGCTATTTCCGAAAGTCTCTTTTATACAAAGCTAGGAAACATGGATACACCAAGCTCCACTATGAGGAGAACAACAACATATGCAAAATTGTTAATATTATATTTACAGGAATTTCACTTAGATCAGAAGGGTAAAAAGAAAAAGGACAAAAAAAAAAAAAAAAATCGTACATTTCTGGCTTAGGCATAAAGTAATTTCTCTCTTTCTCTTTTTCTCTCTCTCTCTCTGTCTTTTTTTTTTTTTTGGGTTCTTTTTTCTACAGTTCGGAATCTGGTAATGGTTTTTTGACAATGATAAGACGGGAATTATTACAAGAGCTCTTGTTAGTCCTCCACTGATCAGCAATGTCCTTGGCAATCTTAACGGCGTCAGAGGCCGTTCCAAGGAGGCCTCTTCTCGTGAAGCCAACCGTATAGAGTCCATTCTCTCCCTTCCAACCGTTAGGAAACGGCGTTCTCGGCATTCCGTCTTCGGTGAAAAAATCGCTACTCTGCAATTTATATACATATATTACGTTATCAAAATCTCAAAATTATTATTAAAAAAAAAACGTTTGAAATATTGATTTAAAATGAAAATTTTAAATTAAAATTGATATAACCTTTTGAAAATTAATTATATTTTTTTATTAATTTTTTAAAAATAATATAAAAATTAAGATAGAAAAATTTAATTCTAAACCTGATAGCCGGACTTAAAGAGCAAAAGAAGACACTTTCTAGGATACAACTTAAAAAAAAGAAAAAAAGGAAAAAAAAGGCTTAAAGGAGGGTATATTCAAAAAAGTAGAAGAGAGCTAAAACAAATCCTAAGTGATTATATTCCTTTATGCATGGAGAAAAAGAAAGGATTTGTAGGTTTGTGGCCGGTCTCTGTGTGCATGCCTCCAAGGAGAGAAAGCGATAGGTGATTCAGAATAAGATAGAACTAAAAACTAAAAGAATGGCAGCTGGTAATATCACTATTATATATAGACATTATATTTCTATGTACATATATAAACACATATATATAATGTATTTGATGTTGTGTTGTTATTACCTTGAGCCAGAAAGGAACGTTGCTTTTGTACCCAGTAGCTAAGACTATGGAATCAAACTCTCTCTCTTGTCCATCCATAAATCTAGCTCCATTCCTCGTTATCTCTTTCACACCTTCCATCACCTGAAACCCCAAAAAAAAAAAAAAAAAAAAAAACACATTATTAGTCAGCTATGAAGCCACTTACCAAAAAACAAAAAATGTGTACCACATGAGAAATTTGGTGACAATTACCTTGATTTTTCCGGATCTTATTAGGGACAGAGCTCCGACGTCGAGAACCGGGGTTTTTCCGGTGGCGTTTTTGAGCTCAAGCGGGCCGGTTTTGGGCCGCTTAAGGCCTAATTGGTCAGTATTGCCTAACGTAAAGCTGGCTGCCAATAGAAGGATCTTGTCAACCAGCTTTAATGGCATCCACTTGAGCAGCGCCATTGCAATTCCGAACGTTGAGAAGCCTAGTATCTCTCTGGGCAGAACATGGACCTGAATTATCACCAAAAATGGAAAAAAACAAAACCAAAAAAATATATATATATTACATACACTGTAAATATTTTCTTCACAAAAACTGATATTTTATATTATATGTAGTAATAAAAGACTGACCGTATTTCTAACGACCATATGAGGAACGGCATTGTGTCTACAGAGGTCCAAGCTGACTTCCATTCCGGAATTCCCACACCCGACGACCAAGACCCTCTGGTTTCTGAACTCGGAACCGGTCTTGTACCCGCTGGTGTGAACAACCCGCCCTTGGAACCTCTCGGCTCCGGGAATCTCCGGCACCAGCGGCTCGGCGTTCTCACCGGTGGCGGCGATGAGCCACCGGGAAATGTACTGGAGTCCGGCGGAGGTCCGAACTGTCCAGAGGGCGGAGTGGGGGTCGAAGTGGGCGGAGACGACGGTCCGGTTGAAGAGGGGGTTGAGGTTGAAGCGGGAAGCGTAGGATTCCAAGTAGGAGACGAACTGGTGTTTGGTCGGGTACTTGGGGAAGTGTTCGGGGAATCCGAGAAAGGGGAGTTCGCAGAAGTGCTTGGGGAGGTGGAGTTTGAGGCGGTCGTAGGTCCGGTGTTGCCACAGCGAGGCTATGCAGTCGCTTCTCTCAATGATCAGAGAAGGAACGCCCTGTTTGGCAAGGCACGCCGAGACTGCTAACCCCGATGGCCCTGCTCCTATTACGATCGGCCCTTGCACCCAAACAGTGCTTATCGTAGTAGTACTGCATGGCTTTGGAGTTTGTTCTGTCTTTTGTTGTTCTTCTTCTTTACAAGAACCCATGTTAAAGAACCAAAGATATTCAAGAAGAAAACCTCTGTTCTCCCCTGTTTTTTTTTCTTTTTTTGTTTCTGGTTTAAAAGAAGAAAAAGAAGAAGAGTCAATACTCAATAGAATAGATAGTAGACTAGAGAGAGAAAGAGAATGGGTAGGATTTTAATGCGTGGAAAACAGAGAAGGGAGAGAGGGAAAAACACAGAGAGGTTTTAACTTATAATTATTGTGAGGAGTGGAGAGAGAAGCAAGAGAGAGAGAGAGACTTTTGAGAGAAACGATTTTTATGGAGCAAAGGAGAGAATTTCTGTAACTCAAGGCCCTTTTATCCACCAGGCTTGTTTTTGTTTCTGCAGCACACAAGGAAGGGGCTTTCGTTTTGTGGGGGGAGGTTGAAGCGAGTTAAAGTTTTTAAGCAGTAGTTGTAGTAGCAGAAGGTAGAGGAGTAGGCAAATGGGCAAAAGCCTAAGGATTTAAAGACATTTATATATGTTTTAGATTTTAGAATAGATGACTGAATGATGACGTGTTATCTGGCCCCACCACTTCAAGACCGGTTGAAATATTCTGTTTAATTTTGATGTATCAAATCCTAAATACTGTATAATCAATCCTATTACGACACATTATTAAATAAAAGTAAAATTTTAAGGTATAAATCATAAGTTATAATGCAAATTTAA
The DNA here is from genome assembly GCA_008635985.1 of Ficus erecta. Taxonomy (NCBI): domain Eukaryota; kingdom Viridiplantae; phylum Streptophyta; class Magnoliopsida; order Rosales; family Moraceae; genus Ficus; species Ficus erecta. The sequence continues at coordinate 15,571 of BKCH01000687.1, read as the reverse complement.
TTTTTTTCAAATGACGTGGGTGCGTATACAAAGGAAAGTTATCTTGTTCACTAGATAGTAACAATAACTGTAACATTCTATTTTGTATTATATAACTAATAGTTGATTTACATGTAATTTTTTATTTAAAATCTTATAACGTGAATTATTTAAAAATATTAATATAAAGAATAAAAATTACTGAAAAATATTACATTAAAATTAACTAGTTATAAAAATAAATAAATAAAAGTTAGAAATATAATTCAGTATTTATGCCACGTAAGAGAACACCAGTGTGTATATAAAACAAGGATATACATGCGTATATATGAATAATGATTATATATACCTTTTCTCTCTCTCTCTCTCTCGCTCTTTCTAGAGTCTAGTCTCTCTACCACTTGCAAAAGAGCCAGCCAGCCATCGGTCGGCCCGTGGAACGAAAATACCAATTCAGCCGTCTGCGCTGCAAAACTTTGAAGGAAAAATACAAAAGGAAGAGCAGAGAAAATCTTTCCATGAAAACAATGGGACATTATGACTTATATATTCTCTCCTGTTCAACTCATAATGTATACGTATAAATGCTGAGAAAGACTTTCCAATATTGTTAATTAAAGATATTTTTTGAATTGTACATATATAATTTGTTTGTCATTCTAATTAATTTGTTCATTAAGAAAAATGGGACAAAAAGAACAATATTATTGTGTCACGTTAAGGTGACAAAAATAATAACGTGGTTGGCCGGAGGGGGCCGTGGATTTTTCTCTGCCACGTGGATGTTAGAGAGCTGTTTAACAGTCGACCGATCATGATTGTGTATCAAACTTCCCGACGCCACGTGACTTAACTCTTGCCATGTACAGGGCCGGCATATTGAACGAGTTTGACTCTTGATGATATAATAATAGACTGTCTTAGTCTTGAGCTTTCGCAATAAACAAACTATTCCAAGATGTTTTAACAAGGTTTTCTTTAAAAAAAAAAAAAAATAGACAATTAATTTTCTTTGAAAATAGTGATGAACAGAAGAATAGATATCTTTCATCTAATCAATCAAATTATTTTTCTAAGTGTAGTTTTTGATATGTCATTTCACCTCTTGAAAAATTCGAAAATGAAATGAGCAAAAAAAAGGGTACTGAAAACTTGGTCGGCCCTAACGTGGTCCGTTGGATATTCACAATCTTTTATGACCTCCTTCTTTTGTGGTTGATTTCAACCACCACGCTCAGTAACTCAAGTCTGTTTTACTAAAATCCGCAACATCCATTAAAGAGCTTTAAAACAAAATCTCCCTCCATACGCTCCCAACTCATCATAACCCCTCCACACGGTTACATTATATATATATATATATATATATTTATATGTATGTATATATAAAGTCTAATGATCAGTTTGGAATACCGGTTTGAGCTAAAATTTTTAAGTTAGAGTTAGTTCACTTTTTAAAAACTAGTTAAAATTTTTGTTTATTTTTCAGAAAAAGACAAAAACTGAGTTGAAAAATTTAGGTTAGAACCGATCAACTAAACACAGCATAAGTCTTTTTCTTAAATAAATGATGAGAATGAACAACTAACATCAAAACACTAGATCGACGTCTTATTTATATATCCTTTAAAATATAGATCACGCACTAAGCTCTTCCATTTTTTTAAATTAAAATAAAGAAAATAATACAAAAATAGTTCTTATATAGGCAAAGTAAAAAACACACGCTTTGGTGTTGAAGAAACAAAACTAAAATCAAAACACACCCGAAATTGATCCCAAAAGGTCAAAGCAGAAACTCTGACCTTGCCAGCAATTTCAAGCTATACCTCGTTAAGAATAATCTAGCCAAAACTCAGTGGAAAAAAAAAAAAAAAACAAAAAAACACTAACAGTACAACATTTGCTTACGCATTTTTCATTTCTGTTTTTGATATATTTTTAAATATTGCTAATAAGTGAGGGATGATTGTATGTCCTCCGGCATCAAATGCTGAACTAAGATGGCAAAATGTTCTCTAACAGCTTGCAGGAGTGTAGGTAACAATTTATAAATTCTTAAATTGACCTATATATAAAATACCACACACACACACATATATATATACACACATATATATTTTGCTGAATATTAGTGTTTCTGCTCCGACGTCCTGGTCATATGTATGATCTTCGGATAATAAAAGTAGCAGAAAGATATTGTCTCATTTCCAAGGATAATGTACATTATATATGGTTTGTAAAAGGAATCAAAATAAATTTTTACTATGATAATTAGAAAGAAGATTTGTAATGTATACTGTTTCATGAAATAATGAGTTTCATTGCTCATTAGTTTTCCATACATTTCAATTAATAAAAAAGATTGTGAGTTAGAGAAAGGGGAATTTAAAAATAAAAATTAAAAAAAGGAAGAAAACCGCTGGATAGTGTTGAAGGAAAACACACGTTTCATTTGCCTTTATTTTTGTTCTTGTTGTGTACTCATTGTTGATAAATATTTATAAAACATATATGTGTGTATGTATAAAACAAAAACAAGAAGGTGGATTTTGGGATTGTATCTAAATCTTAGGAGACACCAAAAAGACAAGAAGAGTATTTAAAAGTTAGTTATAAGATACAATCCGCAGCAATTTATTGTTTATGTTTCTGTCCATAACACTTTCTGATACTTTGAAATCACTAGTTTCAACTATCTACGGGCTTTTCCTTTTTCTTTAGTTTTTTTTTTTTTTAATTTTTTAGTTTCTCTCTCTCTCTCTCTCTGATCTGTTAGCATGCACAATCTGAGCTAGCAATAAACCGACATAATGGGAATTCAAGTTATAATAATATCTCCCAAAACCAGTCTCTTGATTTTATAATCTCATACTAGCACATTGATCATGAGCTGGATTATATTAACAAATATCTAGAGAGCTGTCTATTATAGACGGAAGATATATGTGTGTAATTTGTATATATATATGTGTGTGTGTGTGTGTGAGAATAGAACTTGATTGGAAGGGGAGAGCCTAACTAAACACAACAAATAGGGAGGCTAAGCAACAAAATAAATAAATAAAATAAGTCCTAATTAACAGGAGAAGCTAGCTCTGAGGAATCAAAAGGAGCCTCACATCCATTGTAAAAACCTACTCTCGAGGGCCAAATTCTCTCCTCCGAGTCCAAAGCAACCACGCGTCGTGACACGAAAATCTTGAGCAAGAAATTTCTACCTAAGATTGCTGAGCACAAAATAAATCAGAAAACCTAAATTTTGTTCGAATTAAGGAGGAATACTTTGCAAAGCAGATTCTAGTTGTCTATGGAGATATTGACATATCCAACAGTTCAATATTTTTACAAATGACAAACATTTTGGAAGGCAATGCTAGGCATTCCTAATTCATACTCTCATTGATTTTATTATTGTTTTCTACTGATCATTAATTTTAAGAAAGAGTAGTGTGTGTGTGTATTTCATAAAAAATAAAATAAAATCCAGACTTGAATAAAGAATTTAATACATTGAAAACAATTCATACGCTCACTAACATTACTCTGTAAAAATAATTATAATATCATATTAATAATATTAGTTTGATTACGTAATTTGATTTCTTTAATTTGAGTTTTTCAATCTAAAAGAATGACCGTTTTTATGAAGAAAAAAGGGCTATATTCTTCAACCGCAGACACATTGCTCGAGGATCTCTCTCTCTCTCTTTTTTTTTTTTTTTTTTTTTTGAGGTATCGAGGATCTTTTTTTATACCTTATTTATCCATAAATGGTAATGATCAAGGAAACTAATTTGCGAGCTCTTTATCTTTTCCCCCATTTGACAAAGGACAGAGCTCTACATAGCCTGCCCAGTTACTGGTTACTTTACATATAAAAACAAGCTTTATTACTATTACTATCATCATCATTAGCATCATCATCATCATCATTTATCAATAGCATCATTATCATTATGAATGGATCGATAATAAATTTAAGAGACATATTTGTCACAAGGACAAAGGAATATCGTTGATCATATCCATATCTGAGCATGCGACTATGTTAGAATATATAATATATGTCCAATATTGTACTATATATAAATGTTCATATGAAAATGATAGTTTAACACTTTGGATTATTAAAAACGTAGTGCACCACGTGATAATTAGACTAAATAAGAGCATCTACAACGTAGATACAGATTAGTGTGTCACATCAAATTTTAACATTTCAATGCTATTTTAATACGATAAATTTCTAATATGTTATGTTTGGTTTTAAGTTTGACACTAAGTTAAATATTTGCTAATTTTTTTACATTTAATTGCTATCACTTGATGTGTTGAATTTTGATGTGTTGAGAAGAAGTAAATATATAGCATTTGAAATGATATTATACACTAAAATACAAAATAGAACAATTTATGAAATATGTTATACTATCACATTTTTCTTTGTCAAATATAGCATTGATACTGGTATTTGAATTGAAAATGTTCTAACACTATCTCCAATTCAAATGCCACTGTCAATACTATTTTTGTCATAAAAAGTGTGAAAACATAACATTTGATACGTGATTATATTTTTCAATGCATAATGTTATTTTTAATATCATATACATATCTATCATTTATATTATTATTAATTTTTAAAACCAATAAAACTAACTTTTAGCATTTAAAAAATTTTAAAAAATATAACTTGTATAATAATGATTAAATGACAAAGTTAAGACTTCAATCAATAGAATATAAATCAAATAATAAATTAAACATTCGTTGTACTTGATGACAATATTAATCTTAGAAATAAAAATCTATATTAAAGAGTAGTTTTCCTATCTAAATATTAAAATTTAGCATAAAGAATTTGATATATATGTGAAATTCGCATTACATGTATAATTGAGATGCTCCAAAACTTTAAATGCCCACGTCTTTTTCAATGAAATAATTCATGATTCTAATTAGTACACATACACATGTATGATGTGTGTGTGTGTGTGTGTATATATATATGTACACCATTGAAAAAAGAAAAAGAAAAAAAAAAAAAAGTTAACGTGTTGTAGATGCGGTCACCACATAAATTGTTAATTTTATTATAATAATTAAATAGGCGTTGCATTTATTGACTCGTGATAGCCAAACAGTAGAGGAAGGCTAAAACTAGCCATAACTCTACTGAAATGATGCCAATATATATAGAGGTCCCAATTGACAAGGGTTCCAGTTTAGAGACTAGAGATCGTTTGTTGTTAAGCCCCGTATGACCACAGTAGCCTCTGTCATTGACGCAAACAAATCCTAAACACACCATCTATGTGTGTGTATATCTATATATGTATGTGTGTATATAAATTAGAGGTCCCCACAACCACAAATGAGCTGATGATCTTCTCTCTCTCTCTTCATGATCTCATCAGGCACAGAAACTAGCTAGGGTTTTGGCAGGTAAAACGCCGATATGTCCCGTATATATATTCAGATCATTGAGACTTCAATGTTTGAAGAGGATATTTAGGGGCCAGAGCCCGTCGTCTCAGCCCTGATCTCTCTGTATGTATTATTTGACAAATATATATATATATATATGTGTGTGTGTGTGTGTGTGTGTGTGTGTGTGTGTATCCCTCCGTGAAATTTAATTTATCCAAACGAGACTACTGTTAATTACCCCTGGCTAATTACGTGTAGATATCCGTACTTTTATACTATCCTACACCCTTATTAAAATAAGCACGAATGTATTTTTCATCCTACTTTCGATATTTACCACATTACAGTTATATCATTATAGCGTGATTGTCTATATAATGACGTAATCAATATCACTTGATTTTTTTTTTAATCTATTCTGCACATGTGAAATACGCACAGTACACCTAGTATTATATAAAAGCATGAATATGCTTTTCATCATCCTTTCAGTGATTGTCATGTGATAATCATATCATCACCATATGACTGCCTACGTGGTGGCCCAATCAATATCGTATGATGCCTTTTTTTTTTCCTTTCGCTTTTTCTCTTTTCCCTTTTCCCTTTTCCCTTTTTTCTTTTTTACTTTTTGTTTTATTTGTTTATTCCATTCCATGCACGTACATGCTACATAAGTTAGTGTGTGTGTGTGTATATATATATATAAATAGTTATCAATACGGTAACAATATAGTTCAAACCAATAAACTTCTGGCAACACGTTTTTTCATAATCGAATTTTGTTTCCATATGGACTTTTTTGTACTAATAAACATGAACTATAGTGAAACTCAAATTTATATAACTCTATGCGCTATTCATTCGCTGGTACTCTCTATAATTCTGAGTTTTAAAAGTTTATATAACTATGATAAGAAGTCAATTTTAGTATGTAAGTTTCTTTAGACTTCTTCCCTCATCTTAATTATGTGAGATGAAAACGAGTTGTGTACTGTAACGCATGTTTTAACATAATTCATAAATAAATTAAGATCGATAAATCTAAATTATGTTTGTAATCACAATGTTTTAAATTTATTTTATTATTTTGATAATGTATGCTTTTCATAATTTATTGTGGAATATGTAGACAAATTTTGGTTGGATCTAGTCGTTGTATCTTAGAGTATATAACAAGTCAACTAGGAGACTATATATGTCATCTTAATCATTATTTCTCCAATTATATGTGCGTATGCTTTGTTATTATCCCAACGCTATAGGGCATTACTTGACTCCAGCATGCATTAATGTACCTATAAATATATACTTTAGTCAATCAAAACAAGGTTAACATAACCCTCTTGAAAATCATATCTTGAAATCAAGAACATTGCCACTTCAAATTAAAAAAAAAAAAGAAGCAATTACTTCAATTTTTTTTATTAAGAAATTGACCGAAAAATTACAATTTTTTTTTATATAATATTTGCCACTGTATTTTAGATATTTGTTTATTTAATGATAATCAAATTGAATTGTGGTATCTTTGAGTTTTGCTTAACAAATGAGAGGGGAGGGATTTGAGTGAGAACTTGCATATTAATGGTGTGTTTGGAAATATCACTCGTTGTATATTACATCCCAATACAATGTAATGTGTGTTTAGATGTTTAAAATATTTTTTGTATATATTTTTTATCAATTATATCATATACTCTATTTCTCATTAATAAAAAATTAAAATGACTATTGAAATGTAAATAACTCAAACATATATTAAATTAAACATAATGTAGGGTACATTTAAATGCAAAACAAAATAAATGTGTCTTGAACCATTAAAATCCATAATTGTTTTTCTTTTTCCTTTTTCTTTCATAAGTAGGAGTTTTGATTTAAAAAAAAAAAACTATTTTGATAATTTTTTTAGTGAACTAGTTTGAGTTGAAATTTTTAAATTTGAATAGTAATTTTTTTTTGAATTTTTAGAAAAGATAAAAAACTTTTTTAGAAAAGACAAAAAAAATTTTTAAAAAAAGATAAAAACTGAGTTGAAAAATTTGAGTTTGAGTTAAGATGCCAAACAGGCGCATAGTTTCGTAGAATCAAGAATGTGTGGAGTCCCATAGCAGTCAAGTTTGCGTCATGGATCCTCCGACCCCAAAAGCCAGGCTGATGATGTCACTTAATTACTGTCCTCGTCACCCTATGCGTCCAACTGTGATCCCTCTCCAGCCAATCAAATTCCAAGATTTTGCAAGTGTCGGTCGCACCAATCAAAATGACTAAAATGACCCTGACAATTGATTTTTTTTTTTTTGTTTTTTTTTATCGTCATTGACTCTTAAACCACATGTCACTCATCTGATCCGTTAGTTCCGTGTCATGGAAATATTTGACTCCAGTTTTACACTTTGACATTGATCTCCCTTGTTGAAAAGAGGCACTGGTGAATCTGAACCGTTGGATCATAAGATTTTCTTGACTTCTAAAGTGACGACGTTACGAAAATATTAACCGTATCTGATATCTCGAAACTTCAAATGTTCATTTTGCGTCGTTTTTATGACGTTTTTGAACTGCAACCTTTTTATGGGAAGGTTAATTTATCTATATATTTATCTTTCTTTTTTTTTTTTTTGGTTCTTTATTAAACCGAATACGTTTTATTAGTCTCAAATATATGTTTGATAATTTTGGTCATTTAGCCTTCTTTAATCTTGAAGTCTTATCTCTTTAATTAGTCTACAAAAAAGGGCAATTAGTGCACTCTTTGGTTTAATTAGAACATTCTTTTTTGAAAAAAAAGTACATAAAACGACATTAGGTAGTCTTTCAAGAAATGGATTTGGAATTATTATTATTATTCTTTTACCAATTTGAATAAAGTTGAAGAAGAATTGAAGAGGAATCTAGAAAGCTAATTGGAGGAGGAGACGTATCGAATCTGGCCAAAAGGTCAAAAAAGTAGAAGAAGAATAAGGTAATATATAAATTCTAAATTCTAAAATATAGAAACCTCATCATTGAATGCAGAGAATCATGAACCTAGGTTGTACTAACAGCTTAAGTTCTAAATTCCATTATATAGTTTCCCAAAAAAAAAAAAAATCTAAAATATAGAAGAAGTAACATAAACTACAACAAATATATCAATATATAGAAGGGGAAAAAAAAAAAGGATAGTACTCCGATTACAAGCACATCCCAATACTGAAAAGCACGTTTACCAAACCGTAGTGAGAGAAACTCACCTATTGTTTGTTTGGGGTATTTTTTTTTAAATTTTTGTAAAATGAAAATATTTTTAAAAAGGAATTTTTATTTAAGTCATCCAACCAAATCATGTTACATAGTACGATCGACAAAATCAACAGAAGAAAATATTTGCAAATCCATACACCTTGATTTTGAAAACTTTATTTGTGTTGTTTTTACAAGTTATATATACACACACACACACAGATGTGTATCTATGTATGGAAGAGAAAAAAGAACGAACAAATTGCTTAATTGGCCATTAGAGATGAAAAATTATATTGGATGATGTGAGAGTACTAGCACTGATGAGTTGCTACTAATTGCTGTCAGAAATATTGACGAATATTTTCTCGTCGAATGGAATAAATAGATAAAATAAGTAATGTCGTTTAAAAAATCTTTTCATAATATCAAACCCCGCGTAATACGTTTTGTTTTAAGTTTTACAGTTGTTGTCATGTCACGTAAAAAGCTCCTATAACGTACGTAAAATCTCTTACATGTATTACTATATACATCATTACAATTGTTTAATTGGATTATTATATTATTACATTTACACACATATAGTGGTTGTAAAATTAATGCGACCAAAATCAAAATCTAACTTCAATATCACAAAATACAGAAATTAAAAAAAAAAAACACTAAATTAATGTATTGTGACATATACGTACAAGGACAGACAAGGGATCTCTATTTCACTCCCGATATCAGATAGAAAAATTTTGATTGTATGTAGTTAATGTTATGGGTGTGTTTTCTTACTTTTGTTATTTGAAAAATAGTTACATTTATATTACTACTTGAGTATTATTTAATTCTTCGTGCAGTTGCAGCAAAAATAGCTTGAGCTGCTGATGAATACTTGATCATGGCATTCACTTATGGAAATCACTTTACACACGTTTAATAATTAGCTGTCCTAAGTACGTACGTACACGTATGTGTTTATAAAGATAAACTACGTGATTTATGTACTTTCAATGATGTGTTTACAATATTTAGTATAAAGTACTAGAAGAAAATATAAATATCTAAATTCATGGTTGATGTATCTTGTGTTTGGTTAGTCTATTTGAGTTAGATAAGTAGAATTATTTTGATTAGAGTTTGGTTGAGTTTTGAAATTGTAAATTTGATTTATTGAAGTTAAAAAATGTAAAACTTGAAACGTGTTTAGAAAAAATATTAATATGATGTTGTTTTATTCGTCTCGAAATTCTATATAATTTAAAAAAATATATCTAATTTAGATTTAGAAAAACATATTTAAAGTTTGAGTTTTTAAGTTGTAGTTAGAGTTATGAATAATGAAACTTAATAAGAAAAAAAAAATGAAATTGGATAGCTTAGTAGATAAACTAAACATGTGATTAATGAAAGCTGGCTTCGTTTGCGTGTTATATATATACTTGTTCGTGTAAGATATATATATATATATATATATTTTGGGATATATATAGACACACACAGCTAGGCAGATCGATGAAAAGTACTACTAAATCACAAACACTGTTAGCCGTACGTGAATGCTTGCCTCTTGCATTGCACTGCACGTCATCAGCTTCTAATAATTGCTTGCATGAAATCAATGAAACTGAGAAAGCTAGCCTCTCTTTCTTTTCAACTTTGGAATAGGAAAACCATATACAATAAAATTATCGTTAAATTATATTTATAATAAAGTAAATCAATCACTAAATAAGTTAAGTTTCAAATATCTTATTTTTATTTGTGTATGTAGCGTTTTTGTCATAAAGTTTTCTTTTTTCTTTTTACCCTGTATTTTCGATAATTTTGAATCCTTTGATTCCTTTGACTTCAATTCACATCGAATTTATATCTTCTCAGCTTGGTTAATTATTTAGTTTTGACCACTGATTTAATTATCCTTTACAAATTATTATCATCTTATTCACTTATTCCTCACAACTAATTAAGTAGTCATTTCAGCAGTCAAAATAAGCAATATTTCAAAAACATGTCTAAATCTGATATGAAAAGTGAAGTTCAAAATGGTTATCGTACTGTGTTGAAATACAAGGAATAAACTATAGTATATTATAAGCCTTATTTTTCCCCGCTTGGAGGGTTGTAATAAAATTGTAACTCGTTCAGAAAGTGCTAAAATTCACCAAAGAAGTATTTATTTGCAATTAAACAAAGATTCTTTTAATTTAGTACTATCATATACGTATATATACATATATACAAACGTATACGCATATAGAACAAATTAATGTATATGACCATAGTTTTGGTACATGAACTTAGCTTTAAAACAAAAAATCGGGTCATTGTCCAAAGAGCTCCATTTAAGAAGGGAGATTGACTGGGATAGATAGATCATCACATGCATGGATGAAGATACTATATAGAGCCAAAAAAGAACCAGAAGATGAAGACGCACGGTGCCTAAACTTACTTTACTTATGAAAAACGAGATATGTAGCTATATATATATATTTTATATATACTCGTTTGTGTCGAAATCGGATTAAAAAACAAATAACAAATACAAAACTTAATTGGATTTCCAAAACTAAAGAAATCGATAATAATCTCTCCGGAAGTCTCGGGTCCCTCGGTCAAAAGCGTGTAAATTATTTTGTATCATCCCAATATTTATAGTATCCGATGGCATGAGATTCTGGATTTAATTCTAATATCTTAGGGGGTGTTTTGTGTGTAAGTTTGAGTTAAGATTTGTAAATTTAAATAGTGATTTTGGTTGACTTTTTCAGAAAAGACAAAAAACTTTTGGGAAAAAAGACAAAAATTGAGTTGATGGTGATGAGTTTGAACTCATACGCCAAACGGGCCCTTAGCTTCTCATTCTCGGCTTTACACGTGTCCTCTCTCTGTCTTCCTTTGTTCTTTAGTTCTGTCTGCTGATGATGCGGCGCATATTTAGTTCTACTCAAGTTCTTTAATTTACCGCTTTTGTTCTGCTTCTTCATTTGCCATCGTTTTATTCATTCTCAATTAAGTCTTCCAATGCGATATTATTTTCTGGGTATAATTTAAAATTCACCCCACAATATATATATATATATAGAATATATAAATATATGTATATGTATTTATCTTTTGCCGCATATGCTGCTACTGAATAAATCCATTTAGAAGAAATCAGAGCCATGTTTAAATTTACCCCTGGTGTTGATGTGGGCATGTATCAAACTTTTTCCACGGGCCATATATTTGATATATCTCAGTCTTGGTCTTTCCATTGTACGTTTACATATATATATATATATATATCCCTATAGTTAGTACATCTGATTCAACTTCAATATTTCGTCATTGCTTACCTAACTATCACGCTAGCACTCAGCCATCTGTCCCTCCACATTCTTTGATACTGTTTAACACAAAAAAAAAAAAAAAATTATATATATATATATATATATATATATATGGTTCAGTACTCCTTTCTGACGCTAGCTAGCTACATGACCATGTACATGGTAAAAATAATTAAAACATGATGTGCATGCGCCGAGTAATTCATGCTTATCAGCATGGGTTTCATCCTTAAAGATTAATATTTAAAAAGTAACCGTAGTCCTTTTTTAGACTCATGACTCATTTCCTGTCTCTGTGTACAACTACCAATATTAGTCTCCCTTTTAATGAAGTTGGTCAAGATCATTATAGCAGCCTCCTCGCAAACGATGATATATATATATATATATATATATATATGTTTTGTCTTCCTCAAAAGGCAAATGAAGAAGTTCACAACTCCATATCCAATTGTAATTCATGTTACGATAAAGTGATATATAACCTGCAGGCTATAGAAACAATCAGGCGAGGAGTTGAGAATGATCAGTACGAAAGGACAATTAGGTTTTGGAGATAAATGTGACACATGACATGTTTAATTACCCAGAACCGAGGTTAATTTGTATTACTCGAGTTTCTTTTTGTAAGGGACGGTATAAAAATTAATATGTATATAGTTAGTTTCTTAAGTATAAATATAAGAGTTTTCTGAGTATTTTAATTGAGAGTTAAGGGAAGCTATACACTACTATAAAATGTGGATTTCATGACGGAACAAACATGAGAGTTTTTAAAAACGGTCGTGGAAATATGAATTTTTAAATTTTAAATTAAATTTTTTTTTTTCAGATTTTCGGCTACAGGTTTTAGAGCATAAATTAAAAAAAAAAAAAAAAAACCTCATTCCCTCCCGAAACCTATTCTCTCTCACGTCTCTTTCACTCTCACCTCCAATCTCTCCCTCGAAACCCATCTCCTCCTCCGTGACTCTTCTCTCCATTATCTCTTGCGTCTTTCCCTCTCTACCTCGCCTCCAATCTCTGTCGCCCTCCCTCTATTCTCTCTCGCCCCTCACCCTTTACTCTCGCCTTTAATCTACACTGGCTGCGACTCCACCATTCATTTTCTCTCATGTCTCTCCTTCTCTCTCTCGCCTCCAACCTCCGCCGCGACTCCTCCCTCCAATCTCTTCCTCGAAACCCATCCTCTGCCGCCTACTTTGCTACCGCGTCGCCCGCACCCACGCCCGTAGAATTGGTAAGTCTCTCTCTCTCTCTTGCGCCACACATATTATGATTTTGAAGACCATTTGGTTGATTGTGTTTGAGATTTTGGATGATTGTTTTCCAAATTTTTTTTTTTGATAACTTGATTATATTCTTGTATATTACATGTTCAACAAAATGCCCGATCGTATGATATTTACGTGTTTGGGTGAGGATTAGTTTTAGATTGATTTAAAATGTTTGGGTGAGGATTTTGTTTAGATTGTTTTCCGGAAAAAAAATGTTGATTTTGTGATCTATGCTTTTGCATATTACATGTTCGACAAAATGCCCGATTGTATGATGTTTACTTGTTTGAGTGATGATTAGTTTTAGATTGATTTAAAATGTTTGGATGAGGATTTGGTTTAGATTGTTTTTCGGAAAAAAATGTTGATTTTATGATTTATGTTTTCGCATATTACATGTTCGACCTAATTAAGTTGTAAGTATATTTTTATGTTCCAAATTGTGATTTGACGTTACATTATTCTTATTTTAATTGTTTTGAACTTTGTTAAATTGTTAGGGTATTTAATGACTAGAAGATTTTGGTGGGCAAAGGAGTAAGAAAGTGACGCAACTATAAAACATTAATTGATATTGTTCGATGTCCTCTACAAGAAGGTTTTGTTTTAGTCTTTATGCGAGAAATATCCTTGACTCTCGATAGATTATCCTTACTTCAAACTAAGGGTTTTTTTACCGACATTGAGATGAGTTTAGTAAGGCAAGAGTGAGCTAATTTTGTAATGCGGTTCATCAAATATAGTTAGAAGACAATATATAAATTTTGTAATGTAGTGTATGTTTTTGTAATAATTGTTGTACATTATGACACAAAATTAATTAAAGATTAGCTATTATTTTAGTCTGGGCTGTGTAATGGATAACACATGGGATTTGCCACCTATGAGAAATCACATTAAATGTGAATTTTTTTTATTGTAATCTTTCCACGATCGTTTTTCTAAAAATGGTCATAGTATATGGCTATTCCATGACGGTTTTTACTGAAAACCATCGTGAAATATATTTGGCGTCAGTTTTGTCTATTTCACGACGGTTAAAAAACCGTTATGGAATCCAAATAGATTTCACGATCCTGGATACTACGACGGTTAAAAAACCATTGTGGAAAGATACCACGACGGTTAAAAACCGTCATGGTATCATCTTTTTGTACTAATGATAGAAACCTTAAGGAAAAAGCCACTCAAGGGAGAGAGTAATTCTTGCATTTTGCATATGAGAGAATTATGATAAAAAGCTTCTTCTTAAAAAAAAAAAAAAAAAAAATTATGTGAATAGAAAACTTGAGAAGAGTGCGTAATGTTAATAAATTGACTTGTCATAGTGAAACCAAGCTGAAAACCGTTGTAACGATACATAAGTCGCCTTAACTGGACCTCCATAAATAATGTATATTTTATTGTCCTCTTTTCTCGAAAGTAAGATCCACTGGGCATATGTTTTTATTTATTATTATTTTTATATAGATTTGATTAGAAGGTAGTTTTTGGACACTTATTTTAGACACCGAGCATAATTGATTTTATTTACACATTGTATATTATAATAATCTTCTGTACATGAAGATAGATTTAACAACAAAAAAAAAAAAAAAAAAAGAGTTGTATGGAATAGGATTATAGATTTTCCTTGTGACTAAAATCTCATGACAACTTTTAATCTTTCACAACAAAACTGCTGACAGGCTAAACAGCACTTCTCCCCTTAAGGTAAACGGGGAGGCTTCCATGTTGAGCTTGCTTCTGAAAATATTATTCAAACTTTTCTAGTGTGCTATATGTATTCATCAGTATGCTATATGTCATCTACCTTTGAAGCCTAGAAAATTAAGATTATTTTGGGATTTTTTTTTTTGGTTATTCTAATTATTTTTGTATAATGTTTTTTTGTAATACTCTAATATCTGTTGACAAAAGGAAAAAATAATCCGGCAGATTATTAATAGTGATCTATCAGATAACTCTCCAGTTGTCGAAGACATAAACAGCCAGCCCGTCGGAAACTATCAGTGATCATTCGTGGTTCTGGTGGTATCTAATAGATTACTGGTGGTAATTAGTGGGTTAACTATTTGACTTGTGGGAACAACCTTTGAGTAATTGTCCATTAGGGGATTGAAATCAAAAGCTCCCCATTATGTGGGGCAAAACCCGAAGAAATAATTACACAAAAGTCCATTTTTAAGGTCATGTTTTAAAATAGGTCCATTTTTTAACAATATTACGTATATTTTATTTTTTTAATAAATAAATGTCTGTAGTACCTAATTGTCCTTTGACTAAAATTGACATCATTTTATTTTTTTTACATATTCTTTT